>JAHZNA010000354.1:0-21200 GCA_027743935.1 Sinodicranocentrus sp. ZH6
TATTGTTTTCAATTTAAAGAATTTATCCGGTGTTGTGGACAGGACTGCGGATTTTCTAGGAAAGACCATCCCAGCAACGGGAAAAGACACTTTGCTCAAGTATCTGAGTTTCGAAAGCATGAAAGCCAACCCATACGTTAATCATGATGAAGTTACCGACTTATTAGCCAAAATACATGGTGTACCAAAGCAAAGCAATTTTATTAGGAAGGGAAAAGTGGGCTCATGGAAAGAAGAATTGTCTGAGCAGGCAAAGGAAAAGATGAATGAATGGTTTGTAAAAAATAAGATTGATGGTTTATGGGATTGATAACATGTCGGCTACCTTTTAATGAAATAATTCATCATGTGTAACATTAGCAAAATAAACAAAATAAATCTGAATTCATGCAGAGTAAAAGTAAAATGTTATGAGATCTTATCAATGTTTCAGACACTTATAGCATTCGTGACTGTGACATGAATAACCTGATATAAGTTTAATTAGTAGCACTGTTTATCTGTATCACTAAAATTCACCTCAGTAAGGCTGGCAAAATGATTTAACAAAACTCTGCAAATAAAATGCATTATCTTTCGGGCAACACGATTTAATGATGTCGATGAACGCTTGCTTTAAATAACTGGGGAATCGCCCAAAACCCATTAAAAGTACTTTTGAATACTACTTAACATTTATCGCTATCGCCTACGCACAATGAAAAATTAAGTACTTATCGTTTACACTGTATAAATGAGAAGTTGTACTATACGACAATTCATATGATAATTAAATCTATATCCATCAACTATACATACATCAAGATCTTGTCATTTGATAATTTAGACCTATCCCATTTATACATAGAGTACCTTATATCGATAAATTGTGCTTAATTTATACTTTTATTTGACGCACAACAGCTTTCTAATATAAGCTTCGCAGAGAAATACGGCACTTGCGACTGCTTGCACATCAATTTTATAGCATCAAGAGAAGAGTTTAAGCTAAAGTCATAATATGGCAGGATTAACGGATAGTGAAATTCAAAATATTATCAAACCAACCAGCAAGTCAACTGCGGTAAGAAGAACATAAAACCAAAACATACTTCTTATATATGTATCAAATACATAAGTTGAAAATGTTTGCCCCAGGGTTTCAAACTTGGATGCCCAACCCTCCAAATCAAAGATGCTCGTGCTTCGTTACACTTTTATTGTAACGTTTTGGGAATGTCCCTATTAAAAAAGTTGGATCTTCCTGAAGAAGGACTGACGGACTACTTTCTGGGTTATTTAGAAGATGAAGAAATGTTGCCAAAACGAGGTTCTGCAGAAGAAACATTCAGAGCAATGACAGGAGCTAGAACTGTAGATCTGAGGCAGTTAGTAGAGCATTATTTTGTCCAACAATGGATTTTTAGATTATCAGTTGGCTAGATTACAATCATTTATTCAATTTTCATGCAGCATTTGGAACTCTAATGACACAAAGTTGGAAATGGGGAATGCTTCCGTTCAAACGATAAAAGATCACTGCTTGTAAAATTTGAATAAATATTTTTGCTCAAATTGAAAACTTTCCAAATAAAAGGTCTTTTGAATTAGAGTCTTTATCGTCATAAATCAACATTGCACAAAGATAATGCTTACTTCCGGTGATGACTGATGACAGTACAGATTATCACATTTCCTTCTTCAGTTTTGTAAGTGTAAGTGATGATCGGTCAACTAGTCATTAATTCAATGCTAAATGGAGTTTCACCAGTTTTCAATGACTGCAAATTAAATGAATCATCACAATAAACAAAAAACTATAATCTATCCTAGTGTCCTCACTAAATACCATTATCCTATTAAGTCACCACCACCACATTACGCAGTAATGGATCTTTATGCGGTACAGTTAGAAGCCTTAAGGGAGTAAACGTTAATGTCAAGTCAAGCGGATCAAACAGGAATATTTAGGCATGGAGCCACAAACACATACATCAAACATAATTTGTCCCGTCTGTAGAAGATAATATTGACATGAAGGACAAGATTGACAAGTTAGGTGAGATGATTTTTATTTTTGTATTTTTGTGTCTGCTCATGAGCAAGCATAAATGGTGCATAAATAACAGAAGAAGTTCTTGTGAGCAACAAAAGAAAGTTATTTTTATGACAGTGCCATGTCATCCATTTGTTCATTGTATCCCAGTCAAATAATTTCTATCAGCGGATATTTCGCAACAGAATGAATTTGAATATGACTAGCTTTCAATCAGCGGAAGTACCGAATTTTTTTCAAACCAATACTGGTTTACAAATTTGCAGTAGCACCTTCGGCACCATTACACGTTGTTGCAACAAGTGGTACTTGAATGTTTATTCGATTATATTATTTGTCTTTTGTATGAGGAGTGCATCATAATAGATTTTGAAGAAGAGGGTGCCATTTCGTGCGAGTATTTTACCTCTAAGAATCATCGCATCCCATTTTAAGCGAGTCTGATAATTACTTTATATAAATTCACCCACAAGCAGCCACTTTTAATCGATGATTGTAACAAACATCCTTTGTCAATTAGTATTCATTCTTCCCGTAGTTGAGTTCGGCGAACAAAAAGAAATCGGTAAGACGTGAACACGATAGTTATCCCAAAAATTGAATGAATGAATGAAAGTTATAGGCAACTGGATTTTTTTTACATGAATAGCTTGTTTCGCACTCTTCTTTTAGACTTGTTTGGCACAACAATGGAAACAAACTTGTTGTTCAAAATAGTTTGAATAGTTTACAAATGAAAAAATTATGTATACAAAAAAATAATACATCATTCTTATGCATAATCCGTGAGTGAAGTGCTAGTCAGCAATCTGTCAAATTAAAATGCATTATGTACAATAATAACACGAAACAGTTGCGTTTAAAAAAAAAATATTGTTGTCTTGATGCATTGTATCGTATCATGAGATGATTTGACAAGGAACGCACGCAAGCACGTGTACACACCCTCGCGTTTGATAAAATACTTATGAATTTGCGAAAATGAGATAAAAAGTAAAGAAAAATTCGCAAGCTCATAAATAATAATTCCCTCCCTGCACAAATAATTACAGACCATCTAAATAAACTATAATAAAGGAATACATATACCTATGCCAGTTTTCAACATTAAATATATTCAACAATATACTTTACACTACCTAGTCACACAATTTTAAAAAATGTGGAATACTAACAACATATCTACAAAACCGTACATTAAAAAATTGTTAATTTATAATAACCGCACCATCATACTTTTTCAGGTGCCATTATATTGCAATACGTAATCATAATCGTACACACACTATGCTGTGCATTCATTCCTAAGAGCATACACAATACACACACATGCCAATAAATATAAAGATAATTTTCATAATAGCAAGAACGGAAACAGAGGAACTGAAAAAGTAAGAGTGAGTGTATCTACACACAATATAATACATGCAACGTAACCCTTTAATTGCTATTGCAGTTCAGTTCTACTAACTCTGCACGACTTTGCCTATATCATGCATCCCTTTCAAATAAATATGAACGCTGGTAAGGGATCTTGTTCGAAATTCAATATGAATGAAGTGAAGAGAGAGAGAGAGAGAGAGTTTTCTCTATAAAACTTGGCAAAACATCCGCTCTCGAGCTCACTGCTTCGTTTGCTTCAAACCCAACCGTCATCTAGTCAGTTGTTTAGTCGAAGAAAATCGAACTTGCCAAGATAGCGTGCGTGTGCACATGCACAAAACATCTTGCAACTGCAATAACGGTGACGCGGTAGGAGAATAAGCACGCAGAATCTTTTTGTCAAAGCACGAATGACAAAGATTTTCTTCATCAAATTTCAAAATGGGGGAATAAATGTGTCTAAAAATAAAACAAGTTTGTAATTTTGTGTGATTTGGCGTGGTCTGATAAATTTATATAAAAAAACTGACTCAAGTGACGAATTAGTTGGTGATGTGGTTTCTTTAAGTGATATTTAAGTGAGTAATAAAAGAGTTGATTTGATTTAGACGACAGAGAAGAAGTCATTTACATGTTAAATTTTTAGTTTTTTGTGAAAACAACTTGTGAAGTCTAAATTTGTGTTGGTACATTTATTGCAGTTTTGTTTTAAGAAGAAAACACGTTATAACTATCAATCAAGAACACCCAAAGCGTCTTCAGTGAAAATACGGAATTCTCCACTAAGGTAATTTGCATCAATTGACACAAGCTAGTTGTTTATTTTTTTTAGATTTTTTTAATTTGTTCAAACTGAACTTGTTGCTGAGAAGATACTCATAAATATGCCGGTGGCCTAGGGTGAAGGGTAAAAACATGCTCAAGGTATTTACGATTGTTGCTAATATATTTGTCATTGTCTATATCTCTGAACCTGATCTGATTTAACTGGATTTAACTTGTTGGATCAGAATATATTCAGTAGCATTTGCATTTGTTAACATAACATTTAAGTTTTGAACAGTGACCTCCGAACTTTAAACTAAATATGGCTACCTACCGCCTCCTTCATAATCTCAAAATTTTAAATTCAAAATGCATCTCGAGCCTACATCATACAAATGATTTCGTGCCGATGAATATTTGTATATTTTATACTTTAAGGCGACACACATGTTTGTTGGTACATGTCAAAAAATCACCGAGCCCAAAAGTCAAAGAGAAGAGAAGCATCATCAGAACCGCGTCAAACAGCACTAATACCGTCTATTAAACAGGGTTTCATATTTTTTGACGGTCATTATGGTAAATCATGTACCACCACTTTTTATTCTCAAAACACGAGATCACGATATGATGCACTTTGCATCTACCTACCTGCTGCATCCTAAAGTATATTCCGCATCATTTGAAATACGTATTTTTCAAAAATTCCTGACAGGAAACTAGCCTTCTCATCTCGAATACAAAGTATACTGTAATGTTTTTGTTAGCACTACAAGTGCGTAGTGTACAACTGTGAAGAATCTTTTCGATGATGAGCAAAAAAGACGTGCTCTCATCTTCTTTCAAAGAATTTGGAATTGGTAAGATATCCACATTATGCTATTCATCCTGTATTATGCAGTGATAAATAATACAATGGGCAATATATCGCTGACCTACAGAGTACACCTCTAGCCTACATTTTATTTATGGTTTTTTGTGTCCATCCATCCCACATGCGAACTTTGCTTTCTGTTTTAACGATCGTTTTTTTTCCTCAAATCATTTAAAAAGTACTATATACGTGGAAAGTATAAAGTTTGAGGACTGCAGGTGTATGAAATACGTATCGGAAGATGTTAGAAATTGAGTAGCTTCAGATAAAACTAAAACCCTGTATCGTGTGCATTCCGAGTGTACGTAATTTTTTTTAGCCTGACGTCAGCTCAACCGTACCCTTCGCAGATCGTGATAAAGTATTGAGGTACGAAGGAACGAACAGTTTTTTAAAAAAGATATNGAGGTACGAAGGAACGAACAGTTTTTTTAAAAATATATTGATCCAATTCATTTGGATGGTGCACACTTACATTTTCATTTCATTTACTGACGCATCCTTCGCAAAGTTAGCTTTTGTTTCAGTCTGTTGCAGATTTTTAAGAAATGAATATGCATTTTTGTATTTTTACGTAAAGATTTTTTCCAAGATAAATCCAAGCCTGATCTTGTATTCTGCTTGTGAAGATTATCATAATAAAATATACATTCATTAGAAGTGTTTTCGATGAAGAATTGCCAAAAATGGTAATACTCATCATATCATTATTCTTCTCTGGTGTGTGTTTTCAGTGGTTTTACGATGTAGTATAGTTTTTATATATTTCTGTATCAATTCCTCCTTTTCGAGTTTTTCGAGAAACTTTGTTAGTTGTGCAGATGAAATTGAAAGTTACATATTTCTGTTTATGATTTTATAACTTACATGAGTTCTCTTGTGGAAGTTCATAATTCATTTTATTGTCTTACGATAGAGGATAAATGTATCGAAGTTAATTAGTGACTTGAAAAATGGTAGCTTACTCGTACAAGGTACCGTAAAAAAGTAATCCTTTGTTCGTGAATNACTTGAAAAATGGTAGCTTACTCGTACAAGGTACCGTAAAAAAGTAATCCTTTGTTCGTGAATTGTCTTTTGAAACTTGAGTGAAGTACATAATATTGTAAATGTGATCTTGGGGAAAATACTCAAAATTCGAAATGTCTTTCTCAGATGTCAATAATACAAGATAAACTTCATTCATCAAGTTTGTAATAAGAAGCTCATGTAAGGGGTAGATTTTCAAAGTTTGAGAAAGTTTGCATAATATATGAAATAAGGTAACAACTGTTCGGTGTCGTTTAATGTTTATTTGTTAAAAGTAATTAACAAGGATTTGTTTCGACAACTGTTCGGTGTCGTTTAATGTTTATTTGTTAAAAGTAATTAACATGGATTTGTTTCGCAGGTTTGCAACGGGTTCGCCACCTGCCAATACATGACAAAACTCCAATAATACAAGTGACATAATTACTTTGAAAGTTGAATAGTCAATGGTAATAAAGAACCATTTGTCATTGTTGGAATTTGCGGGAAATTATTCACGTAGAAAGTTAAGCATCATGCCTCAGGTAAGAATAATCGGAAAGTTGCTGACCAAGGTTCATTACAAGTTGTCATTTGAAACCTATTTTCATTTTATCATTAAATTTTATGTATAATATTTCAGAAGCACACGAAACTGTTGATATTATTTTTCGTGGGCATATCCCACATCCTTCCAAATGCCAGTTGTTCCGACGTGCCAGTTGTCAGATCAAACTTTTACGATCCAAACTATCACGATGATGGTCGTAATCATCTACGCTCTAAAGAAGTTACCGGTCCATCTGCAGCAAGCAGCACTAATTCAATTAGCATTATGAGTCCTTACGCTGCCAGTAGTACGAGTGACGAAGCATACAAACCGTCACCTGGTCCTTTTATGGCTGTGGTTGACCATTATTATGGACCTGACGGGCAAGAAAAAATTAAGTATAGCAGTCCAAGTTCATTGAACAAAGAGGAATTGGAGCAAATTTTAAATGAACGTGAAGCTGGACAATCAAAACCAAGTTATCATCCATTATCACAGAACTATCAAAGCCATCCAAGTTACTCGGCACCGAAACATCCCGTGCCACCTACAAAGTTTGGAACCGGCGCATCTCTCTCCTCATTGTATAAACCAAGTGCTTCCCACTCTCCTGGCTACTCTCTGCCTTCATTGTACAAATCTCAAGACAGTTACAAATCCCATGACAGTCACTCAAAAACTCCTACAACATTCCGGCCTGCTTTTAGCACAATTTACAAAGATCCACTTTCGTACACCCCAGCACAGCATAATGGCAATGGACACTATATCAAAGGATCAGATTACAGAATAACTTCGTCAAAGGACTCATTGTATAGTCCCACCTACCAGAATTACAGAGAGCCAATTCTGTTGCACAGTCCTAAAGAGAGCAATTACATAAAAACTTCAAATTATTATTCGGACGCCCCTAAGTCTATCAGTGATGCCATATTGTCTGACAATTACCCTAATAAGGGCTTCGGCTATACAAAAGGAATTGTTGAAGATGATGATCGCAAAAATTCCTACTATTCTTATGCTCCAGCTCCAAGTCATTCTTCCAGCTATCCTCCTTCATCTTCTCATCATAGTCATCATCATGAAGATTCCCGTGGAAATGGTGGTGATTATAGCGGTTATACAGGTTCAAAGCTGTATTCTCCACCGTCCGTAACTATTGTAAAGGATGATTATAGTGGCTATGGGAAAAATTCCTTCAAAGCAGGACTTCATTCCTTGCCAACCAAGTATAATCCAACTCATTCCATGGAATACAGTGCCCCTCCATCCCATCATCATGAATCATATTCTTCAGGATTCGGTGGCGGTGAGTACATTTATTAAATTTAAATGTGTGTTTCCTCTGTACTCTGACTGAGGAGTGAATCTTTGTTTCTCAAATCACCTTTTCCAGGCTACTCTTTAGAAGAACCGAGCAGTCCATATTCCAACCGACCAAGCCACTCTCCAGCTCCCAGTCAAGGTCAAAGTCTTTCATCGTTGTACGAGCCATTAGCTGTTGTTGATGATTTATACAGCAACCCGAAAACACCATACTACGGATCTCCAAATAAACATTATCCAGGAGGTGCAGTATCCATGTTGAAGGCGGGTTATGGACCACCACCCCCAAGCACATACGCCATGGCATATGGACCACCTGTTGAATATCACATGTCCGCTGCTCCTAATAACGGCTACATTACGAGTGCCAGCCCCTACGGAAGTAGCAGTCCTAGCAATCCCTTCACACCGAAATATAAAGGTCCGTATCGCACAACAAATTCTGGTGCACCACCTAGCTATGGTTATGGTTTTGGATATGGGAAACCGCACTCATCTGGTAATTTGCTCACTTCTTTATCCGACATGTATATGTGGTACAAAACCCGAGGTGGCGGCTGGGCACGCCGTCCACCTATGATGAAGACAATGCCCTATTACAAGTACAAGTACTCGACACTTTCTCATGGTTCGCACTCCAGAACCCCTATGCTTCCATATATGTATGAAAACGGACCTTCAGAATTCTTCTACAGACGTCCAAACAAATACTCGCATTACCGAGCGTAGTTTAGTTCTCTAGATACAAAAAATAGTTAAGCATGCCTTAATTCTTTTCCAATCACTTTTATCATAATATAGCATCTGCTTCACCGCATACCATATTATAAGATTATAGGATTAGTACGTCATTAACAGACTGACCTTTCAAGTACAAACCGAAATTTTTGTTTTTATCTGATGTACTTTTAAATGCTTGTGCATATCTTGTTATCGCATCGTGTATTGTAGTTTCGCAGTTTTCACTCCAAGCAATAAGGAGGAACCATTTTGCATTTACCTGTTATACTTCATTTGTTGTAGTGTAGTGCTGCAGTAGTAGTACACGCAGAATATATATAGATTTGGCGAAAAAATATATGCTCATCTTGCAAAAATTGGACATTTGTGAAGTACGTGAATTGAAAGCAAAATGTAGATAAAATATTCAAATTATAAAAAGGAATGTTTGCCTGCTTGTTGTAATAGACGCTACTAGCTGCGTACCTTGAACATTGGCTAATTAGCAGTAGTCAGCCAGTCTGGCATGTTATTACTGTATAAACAACGTATTCAAGCTAGCAAATCAAGTCGATTATTGTTCGGTGATTGTTAATGTTGATTGTAGAGATAACAGGAGTTCACAATTCACAACATTCTCCGTCACAATTTTTCGAAGCTATATAGCATAGCCACTACTAGACTGCATAGACTCTGTTCTGGGCATTACTGATATAATAGCTATAGTATATTAAGTATAGGTTAATCGTATGAATTGTTTAGATGTGCATGTACATGTTACTTTGGTCTGTGAATATTTTTTATGCCTAATGATTGTCTGAAAGACAGCATCGTTTTGAATGAAAGTTTTTTTTCTGTTTGAATGTGGTGAATATGTTTTAGAGTGTAAGTTTTTTTCTTGAATGTTTGCGTGTCGTTATTTTGAATGTTTGTCTGTGTGAATAATGTGGACTTGCATGTTATTGTCGTCGTGCCATACTGATATATAGAGGCAACGTCAATTTAAAGTTCAACTTACATAGTTAATCAAATTTATTAGACTGGCTCTTAGCCATATTTGTGCGTAAGCAATAAAAACATGCGTAAAAGATTGTGCGTGCATGTACAACAGTTGCATCGTCACTAAATGATACGCACAGCAACTATCTACCTTGAAAGGTATCGGTCTATATAACTTCCTTGTGGGATTCTGGATTGTAATGAAAAGTGCAAGTGCCAATAGATGCTGGCGTATACTGAAGCAATTTTTTCCCCTTCCTTAGAGATGTGCTTAGAAAAGCAGTAAAACTTCATAACATACTTGCCAGGTCACTTTTCCTCTCGTTAAACACCACTGATTGTTTGATATGGGAAGTCTGTTGGGAAAATATGGGATGTTTTAAGATAAACGTGTTGGTTTACTTTATATGCGGATTATGTATTTTCTGTGATTTAAGATATAGGGCGGCGGTAATGTAATGAAAAGTTAACGTCAGATAAAGGATGTGGCCATTTTTCATGACATGAGACAGAGACTTTTCACCAAATATTATCATGGGTCGAGGGTCGCGGTGCCAGTGTCAGCTTTAAAGTATCTTTGTTTGGTAAATGACAATAATGTGCAGAAGATTTCTATGCACACGAGTCTGCTTTCACATATATCAAGGTAGGAAAGTTAAGGGTGATGCAGCTCATATATTTCTTCAGCACGTGACATATCTTCATTTGAGGTCAAATATCGGCATTTCCAAACTGACAATGAATATTTAAAAGTCCCTCTCATGGCTCTCATCGTGGCAGTGCTCATTCATCAAGGCTCACAGTAGTCTGTAGTAATGAATTTTTAACTCTTTCAATCGATTTGGTTTATGCATTTGTGTGCGGTAAATTATTCATGTATATTTTAAACATTTCTTCCGTTGTTGTTTATATGACTTTTCCTTTTTCACTTCCATTTCTCCTCATCATATCGCGTATTACCTTCTACTAAAAAATTTAGCATCCGTTTTTCAATTAAGGTAGCTCAGCGTGTTATCACTCAATTTAAATAAGATAATGTATTTATGCTCAAGAAGTAAATAATTACTGTAATCGGCAGAAGCATCATTGGCAAAGGTCAGAATACTTGGGGGAAAATTGATTAATTGAAAAAATTTTGATGAAGTCTTCAAATATTGACCCACCCTTACTCATTTCTTGTTGACAATTAGAGCTCATAACTATTTGGCAGCTTTTTTGTTTATCAATATCACATCGCATAAATATCCCTTATTATTGTGTGCTGACGTTCAAAACCATGTGTGAAGAGTGCTGACACTAGTTATGCTAAATTGACAGTACAGTTGTACATGGTTATTGATTGGATAAGTATTATATTTTGTAATAATTTCCCTACCCGTTTACAACTTAATTTACTCAGCTGGCTGAAAGGACATAGCTTCCTTCTTTTCTAATCTATTAGTTGTGATGGAATGCTCAACAATTTCATTTCTTGATTGAGTTGATTTTTTGGCACTAATTATAGGCTTTTTCTTGCATATTATATCAGTTGAAAAAGGGAAGCTGCCAATTGGCTTGTGCCATTATTGTTTTGTTAGTTTTGTGTGAGGTAGAGGACGGGTACACACTACCCATTTTTTTTGTTACATTCAGTGTATCAATTTCTCACTGCATAAGTACACTTGCTAAGAGATTATAGAGATCTAGCTGTCAGGATGGAATCTACATATGTGATTCTTCTATAATATGCAAATGTGCAGAGTGCAGATGCAAAGTTTGATTGAATTTGAAGAGGTAGGAGGATCTGGATCGATTTTCACTAGCGATTTTGCTTATCAAATTGTGTATAATTTCATTCAGTTTAACTAAAAATACGTCATCATTCTGCAGCATGATTATGTAGATTATGAGCAAAGATTGAAAGAAATGGAAATTGTAGAATTAGGAAAACAAGAAGTTCAGGTTTTATATAAAAAGTTCAAATGAATATATTAGTAATGTCTGCTTACGCATAAAAAACAAGCACGCACATTAGTGTTGTGTAGTTTTTACTTTTTTGAACGCGTACGTGAGGTTTCGAAATGTGGGTTTGATTTTTTAAGCTATGGTCTGCAGACAAGTCGTTATAAACATTCATTAAAAAATTAATCCTAATATCGTAGCTACGTTTAGACCTTTTCATCGTTCCATCCTCGAAAATACACGGTTCATGAGCTGTTTACAAGCGTATAATGAATGTATTGTTGGCATTAAAAAATTAAAATCCCTGCTAAATTCTGCAAAATCTTTTTCACATTTTCACACGTTATTGTACTGAACCAGAACAATGCCAACATTGGTAGTGAATCTATTTAAATATTCTTCTCTCATTTAAAAATCAATGAAAATTTGAAAAATGGCTTCTTCCTGTCCATTAAATCACTTCTTTCATTGTTTGTGCACAAAAAAGTCAATAACAGCTATCTTTCATCTTCCTTTTGAATCCATTTTAGTCTCTTGTTTGAGAGAGTGCTCGAGTGTGGGTTTTTATTTGTTCACCATTAATGAAACATGAGTACATGATTATTGTAGATTTTGTGAGTAAATTTAGGAGTATAAAAACTTTGTGCTTGTTTAAAAAAACCAAAGTGAGTAAAGCTAGGATAACTTATTAGGTATGTAACATCCCATTCATGCACACCTACTAAACACCTACACCGTGTTTCTAGATGAGAATAATAATTTAGGCATGTATAGTTACGTTAACCTTATCTGTTGTTCAGTAAATCTCCCTTGTCTGTTTTTAGTAATTATGATACTTGAAATTTAATTGCTACTTTTCACAGTCCGTCGGCAGGCTACATGGTAAGTCTTATGCAGACTAGAGCTAGAGCACATTTTCCCTGCGTTCAATTGTATCCATAAAGTACCTAGTTATATCTGATCTTCCCTAAAATTATAAATTTTCCTTTTAAAATCCTCACTTTCATTTTTGTCAATTTTATTTCTGCACCTTCTCGCCTATATGGCTACTAAACGGTTGTGATATATAGTGCAGTGGAGCATTAAAACATTTTCTAATGAATATGAAAAAAGTTGGGTAACCAATTGTATAAGGATAATAATAGTACAGGTTGGTTGAGCGAATCGTGGCAAGAGCACAATTAACTTGTTAACAGTTAATCATATTTTTCTCACGATAAATTTAGTCTGTGCAATTAGCAACTGACAATTGCTCAAGGGCAATGGCTTTTTTGTGTCTAGATTTCGCTGTGAAAATTATGATCATTTTTATTAGCAGAAAAAGCCGACTAAATGCCTGTGGTGGCGCTTCTTCGTTAATATTTTCTATTTCACTTTGAAACGCTCCGTTAAATGTCATCATCCTCGCCATTCTAATTACAGTTATTTACTGCAATTGAAGAAAAAAATTGTGTGTTTGCAGCTTCCTATTTTTTGACTCTAGTTGCAAAAGCACACATAACATTGCCCTCGCCATTGATATTGATGTTTATCGTGTACGTCAGCCACTACTACACGTAAAAATTTTACCTGAAAGAATAGATTTTCTAATGAGCATTTTAAAAATGCACAATTGCATTCAATCTACCTTTTGCTGCAAGTAGGCAAGCAAACCTGTCAATTCATTTAAAAATGGCATAATTAGTCGCATTTGAGGAGAGCTCAAAGAAAGGGAAAATTTGATGGGACAAGCGTATGACTACACTACTGACTGACTGACACCACTACGAGTCACGCCAGGAGTTGAACTTATCACGAGAAGTCAAGGTAGTTCAAAAAATGTATCGTTGCTTGAACAATTGAACAATATGATTCGCGGAATTATGTTGTGTTTCCTGTATAAAAATTTGTAACCTTTGCTTCCCCTCTAACGGAAGAGGTTTATACATGTGGCAAAATCATAACATCTGATGATGTGAATGCCTAGATAATGCAATTTAATGATACTGACGAGAAAGGATTTGAAATGATGATTGTGCAAAGAAATGCCACGTGTAGCACTGTTGAAGGTGATGAGGGGTAAAAAACCTGATTGCTATCGACTCTGTATCAGCTCTAGTCAGTTTAGTAATATTTGAGCTTTAACTTCCATATTTCCATTCTACAGCATTTTACAAACCGTTGGCTGTTATATTCACTAACTCCTCAGTTCAGTGGGCTCAAACGCGTAAAATTGCTTTCAACGAATTTACTTGAAAATGATAGAGGAAAAAGTGGATTCTTCTGTAGTGGTATATGATATCGGATAGAATGATGAACGATATCATGAGAATATTGGATCAAACCTGATTTGTCGAGTTTTCATTGGGATTGAATGAAATGAATGACTCCTGTGTGAGTGAAGCAGTTTTTTTTGAAGAGGTGGATACTATGATGATGGTGGTTGAAAGAAAGGTGTGGATTGAAGATTTGTTTGTGGTCAAATCTGTATAAAGTGCAAGATAATGTGAGGCAAACCACTGTTATCAGCGTTTTGCTTGCTAACAATAAAAAATTCCATATCTTATAACGACATAACGTCATATAATACTCAAAAATCGTAAACTTTTACTTTCTTTTTAGTTCATGATGATGACAGAGGAAAGCTCTTAATTTTTTTGATGTATGATCTAGTAGTATACAGTTCGGGCTAGGATATACCTATATATATTTTGTTTTCGCTCTATGGATAAAGTTGCTCTCATATCGTGACAAATACAAATAATTAATCGATCTGTTATTTTTTTAAAAAATGCATGACTCACAATATCAAAGATGACATTTTTTTCCAAACAAGGACAAAACTTTAATTTATAGGTACAAAAATGTAGGTTCTATTTGAGTGATTCTTTTTAAATTATGATAAAATTTCAAGTTTTGAGGTACTCAAAAATTGTTTATTATGATACATTGTTGTTTAGTGTTTTCTTATCGAAATCGTATATCTGTTGTGGTAGGTAGATTTACACTTTATGTAATGGATAGAGATACAAGTACAACAACAGGTGGACCAGATTAATTGCAAAAGTGACATAAAGGAGGATGCCGTTAGGTAGTGGCAGGTCAGGATTTTTGAATCACGAAGCAAAATGAAAGTTGAACTATTTTCATCCTTTTAAGACGATAAGATTGCGACTTCATTTTTATTCTCGTAGGGTTGAATTACTCTTAGCATTTCCTTGCTCCTAATCCCATACAGAAATGAATCTTGTAAAACGAGACCATTTAAGAAAGTGAAAAATAAGAATTTTTAAATCGCATCACCTATCATATCATTTCGCCCTTCTATTTGCATAATAATGTGACGTGTTTAACTTCATTTGCTCAAATATAAATTGTTAATTGAAATTACTACAGTGTGTACATTACGGAGGGCGATGCACTATTCAATGACTTTGACGATGATGATATCTGGTTATTGTAAAAGTAATAGGAGGAAATCGGACACTATTTAAGTCTCGTAAATGTAACTTGAAAGGATTATACGTGAGAGCAAGTGACTCTTGAGTGTGGTTTTACAATTGGTTAAACGAATCTGAAATTTGACCATTTTTAGCGATATCAGGCATCCTTGAGGCATGTGCATACCACTTGTTTGCTGATCTGAGGGGAGGATCACGTCAAATATGGTTGAGTTATGAGGGAAAAAATTAAACTGAACTTTTGACATGTTTGCTAGTTTGCTTGTGGTTAGAATTATTCAAAATATAATCTTAGTCGAGCACTCCTAATTATATTGTTACAGTGTGTCAGTTTTATTGGGACATATAAACTATATCTGAATGAGATCTATATTTCACACAATTAAGTTCAGTTAGGTCAAAGAAATTTTCAAGTTTTATTTCTCTTGTCGATATTCTTAACAATTCTGGTCTTGATATGTCTCATTCATTTTTTGAGTAACTACTCCGTTCATTATAATACACTTTTCTAGAGAAATTAATTCTCTAGTTATGTATTTATTTTTAAGTTTTATAGCCATTTCCGTACAACGTGCGTAGGACATGGCCACAATTTAATTTACAGCCTGTCGTGTGTGGTGTGTGATATATCCGTTACGTATTCACAACAAAAAGCCAGACAATTTTTATTCCTAAGGTAGGATAATTTGCTTACCCCATTTATTCGCAGGATTTTAAAAATATTTTCAAGAAGGGGAAAGGAAGGTTAGCTTCTTTTGGTTTCCCTTTCTCATGCTGAGAATTATATTAGAAACGTAGTTCCTGTAAAAAAAACTCAAATTCGCATTTAAAACTTGAAACTATGAGCATGAGTAACACATTATGTAGTACATTTTGAATTCTCACCGGAAGCAAACATTCAGTTTGTAATTGCAATGTTGATTTTTTCCCTCTGAGATAAGAGTAATTATTCTATTATTTTGTCGCGTCAAGAAGAGTAACATGAAACTTTCCTCCTTCAATTTAAAATGACACGTTTTTACTTTTTTGTTGTTTGAGCTATTTTTATTTCTTGTCATTGCTGCTGAGTACGATCTCGTGTTTAGAGTTTAGACAAAAAACCATATACCCTTGTCTAATTAGTTTTAGTAAGGGAGGCAAAGGCAAGTAGTCTAAAATTAAGATATTTTCTGGTCAAAAATTCCACAAAGGATGAAAAAATATGAATTATTATATGATTACTTAATAGGATTTTCCCTCTTATCCGTCGTGTTCTCGTTTGCTCACCAGAAAAATCTAAGCACGCACCACGCACGCAATATTTTAATGATCCACTTTGTTGCACACACAGCACATAGTAGTTACTAACACCTACAGTCCCATTTTTTAGTCTAGATTTTGTAAGCGTATGAAGATTAACGTTATCTATATGCAATGTGCAGATACTAACCACCATGAGAGATTTGAACATAAGCCAAGCGTTGATGGTATAATCATAGCTAAAGATAAATACGAAGATGAGCCCAAGTACAAAGTCCGTCGACATCCTCACCCACATCCTCCAAATCACCGTGATCGCCCTCTCCAGCCCCAGTACAAACTAACATCCCACCGTTCCCATCATGATCACGAGCCTGATCGTGATACATACAAGAAAGCAAAAACATACAACAACTACGACATTATAACAGCGGATGATATCCTCGGGGCTCAAAAGAGTGATTCGAGTGATGAAGTTGTAAATGTTCATTTGTTTGAAAAGGGATTTTTCGAAAAAGAGGAAAGACTGAAAAACAAGCAGTGGTCTCCAGCAGGCAAGAAAAGACCAATGTACAATAGTGGTGGTGCTGGTAGTGCCAGCATGGAAAGGGATGCTCATGCTCACGCTGCAACTGATCACGAAACAATAAAATCGGGTAAATCTATTAATACGGAACATGGTAAGATAAAAATTAGACTGCCACCTCCTTCCCGGCGAGAACCTATTGAGAGACCGAATAAAAGACCGTACCACAGTCATAGTCCAGAGGATGATGAGGAAAATGACAGCAAAAAGCTTCGGTACAGTAGTAACAATGAAGAAGATCGATATTATGATGGGCCTTTGACGAGACGGATGTAAATTTTTGTACGATACGTAATACGTAAGATTGGCAGTACTAATACCTGCACACTTTTGACATTTTTAATGAGCCTTACCTGACTCATTCGTTGCTTCTCTTATTACTAAAGCACTAGTTTCTCACAAGGTTTGTCTCGGTGGCACGAATTTGAAATTGGGTTGAAAAAACCTCTCTGTGCGTGTGTCACGTCGAAACAGCTTGTAATAAGTTTCCGTCTTCTTTTTTCACATGTTTTTAAAACATTTCATAATTTCTTATCAAACTGCAACTGCTTCCTATACACACTCCGAAATCACATAAATTGACAATTTTCCTAGCCATTGCTGATTGCACATTTTCAAGAAACGCAAGCTTTTTTTGCGTTTGCAATCCTTCCCTTCACGCACAATCGTATTTAGAAGGCACTTGCACCATCCCAAATTATTTTAATGAATTAATGGAACTCTTGCTTTTTCCGGTCATTATTATTCACGCAAGAACAAATTACAGGAAGTTATAAAGAACGAAGAACCTACTTAAAGACAACAACAAAATGTCATCTTCTTTGTGTGCGTACTTTAGTCTTTATAATTACAATTGCATAACTATCTACTTCCATAATTTCACTTGTCAGTTGATCTGCGAAAAGAACAATATATATTATTAGCGAAACTATTTTCTACAATTGTAAACATGTGCTAACACAATTTCTACAATATTTTCAACCTTTCAATGAGTAGCTTACAATTAGTATAATTACTTTTTAACAAAACAAAAGGATTCAAAGAGACAAAAGGAGCCAGCATGGTCACAGCATGTTGCATCTTTAAATTGCCTACGTGCTGATGAAGATGCTTCAGAATGACTTCCTTGATATGATTTTCTTAGGTAAAGAAGCGTCAAAAGGTTCTACTGAATTTCTTGTGTATGTCTGGTTTGATCAGGCTCTTATAGTTTGATTAAGTATGCGAGAAACAAGAAAAAAGTTTCACTTGCTGAGTTGATCATCATCATTAAGGTCGAATATTGGGGGGAAAATTACTGTCTGCATTATGCATTTTTGTGAGCTCAAGTGCACTGCACCAATGCTGATCGCTTAAGGAAGTTTGTGCAAATGATGTACAGACTATACTGGTCTATAATTTTACAAAAAAAGTATATAGTTTTTAAACATGTGCTGTATTATGTATGATTTTCCAAAGCTGCTTTTGTACATACTAAATTAGATTTTCACTTATTTTACTGAAAACTGCAAATTTTGATGTTGATGATTGAACGGTTAAAATATGGATCGCGAGAAGGGGTTACGCACGGTATATATGAGTGTGTGTGTGTATGATTGAAGTGAGCTTATAGAATTTAAGACTTGACTAAAGTAATGTACACTTTGTTAATAATCTGTTGTTACTGAAATTGTTTGTTATGTAAAAATACTTATATGCATGAGTTCACATTTGTAAAAATGTCACTGTAAAAATGTACCACTTAAGTAGCCTTTGTACGCCACGCCAGAAGAAGGACTGCTTTATTGACACGTTTTGCCTATTGGACACCCCAAATACTTCTTTCCTTAAAATCGCCTTAAGACGTGACGAAACGACAACATTATTGTTCATAAGACTTGACTAAAGTAATGTACACTTTGTTAATAATTTGTTGTTACTGAAATTGTTTGTTATGTAAAAATACTTATATGCATGAGTTCACATTTGTAAAAATGTCACTGTAAAAATGTACCACTTAACTAGCCTTTGTACGCCACGCCAGAAAAAGGACTGTGCTTTATTGACACGTTCTGCCTAATGGACACCCCAAATACTTCTTTCCTTAAAATCGCCTTAAGACGTGACGAAACGACAACATTATTGTTCCTGTCCTAATTTTCTTTGCAGCTCTATAAGAGCCCAATTAATATGAACTAATCGTGTATTGTTGAACAGGTCAACGTAATAACAACAATATAAACGATAGCAATAGATCGCCCAGTACTAACCGTGGTAGTGGTGTCCCATCAGCGTACATCCGTACTCCAAAATTTGAAGGTGAGTCCGACATCTTAGCAGCTGCTGCTTCTTCCAATATATTTACCGCATTTTCGAATATGTTCTCACAAGGAATTCCATTCGAGAAGGAAACTCCAACAATGGATAGTTCCAGTTCTAATAATAATTCAAGCACTAATGGAAATGGCTACTTTATTCAAATAAGGTTTCTCGTTTGAAAATCTCTTTCAGGTGAATATCGTCCCTCTTCACGTTATTAAGAACTCTGGTGAAATCGTTAAGTCATAAATTCATAATATCCTATTTCAGTTCAGTTGTAAGTTGACGTTTGTACAGTATATGTAGGAGGTTAAAATATGTGCAATATATAAAACATGTGCTTAATTCATAAATTGATGTAAATATATTGATTTGATTATAGCCTTTAGGTAATCAGCAGAAGTAATTTTAAGTGTTAGCTAAGCTCATCCAACTATGTGCTGTGTGAAACTTGTTTTTAAACCAAAATCATTTCAAGTCAAATTGAATGATTATTATTTTTGTAATATTGTGCTATGTGAAAACTATGTACTACTATCGTTCATGTCACCAATTTATCATGACATCGAGAGAATATATTTATCAAATAAATTTCATGCAATCAATGCATTAAATACAACTCAACCATTCCATTACTCATGATCAGCTAAACCAAGGATAAATGGGTGCATCAGCCTTTAGTCTATGAGCCCTTTCCCTTTTCGTGAAACTTGTTGTTCACAATAATAGGATTTTCTTTGTCTGCATTCTACAAGCAAAAGTATTCCGATTATGCATACAACGAGCAGATGGGCTGCGGCTGCACTGATATTCTGTAACCATGATCTAAACATAACTGGAAGGTTATTGCACGCGAGAAACTGACCGCGCTCAAGGCATCGGTCCCGTAAAGATCTTCATCTTGGACTTTGGTTGTGTTCTGTGTTGCTGTATAATTCTACTGCATATCGTGTTTGCTGGGAAATCAATGGCAGAGGGTCTAAACATAAATTTGGAATGATCTTGAACCAACCCTTCACGTTGTTTACTCTCTATCCATGAGTCAAGATATTTTAGTTAGAATCAGGAAGGTCGGTTTTTGAACTGGTGGTGTGGGTAATACAGCTCAATGAATTCTCCAATTTCTAATGGGCATATAAAAACTATCTGATTTCAACTACAGAGCATCAGTCTACTGCCCTCCGCACTCAAGTCAAGACAGAAAATTAAAGGATTTTGTGGCTCCAGAGGTTCCAGAATGAAGACTGTAAGTACTGTTTAAGAAACTGCAGAGTAAATTTGATTTTGTTCAGTAAAACTTTGAAAAAACTCAAAAATTTGATGCATTCGTGTGTTGAAAATCTTTTAGGTTTCTCTCGTCCTTTTGGCTTTCGCCATCGCTGCCGCTAATGGCTCTTCCGTCGTGCGTCTGGAGCCTACTGGATATTCCAGTCAGTCCTACACTCGGATTCCAATTGTCCGATTTACGCAGGACATTCAACCGGGATCCGATGCTGTAGCGTAAGATTTTAAATCTACTAATTTACATGAAATTAAACGAAATTAAAGTGAAATGTGACGCAATTGTATTGTATGCACAGGTTTGAAACTGGAAATGGAATCGTTCTTGATGATAGCACCCAGGTCGTCAGTGGACGTGGAGGAAGCTATGATGATGGTTACGGCAAAATCATCCAGACTGATTCCAGCTTGGTCAAGACTGGTTCCTATTCATACACCTCACCTGAAGGTCGGCCAGTAGTTGTCAAATGGGTCGCTGATGAACGGGGTTTCCGTGCTGAGAGTGACAGCATTCCAACCACCCCCGCTCCACTTCCCCTTCCAGTCCGAGAAATGTCATCTTATTAAAGGAGCAGTAAGGCTGCTTGTGTACAGACTTCAACTGTAAATATTTTCATCTTTTATCTGTGATTTTTATTTCTAATTTTAAACTGGTTAGTACTACAAATTGCTTAACAATTTTTCATATTTTGAGGTGGAAAGTGATCTGAGTCTGAATACTCAAATATCACACGCACGCAAGTACCTGCTTGTCA
>JAHZNA010000355.1:0-14456 GCA_027743935.1 Sinodicranocentrus sp. ZH6
CAACGGATTCGTATTCCTCGCATTAATCTTCACCTGTATACAAATTTTCAGCCAAAAAGCTTTTATGTGGCCATTCGGGACCTCAGGTCCAAAACCTCTGGTTGTAGCTAACCTGTAAGTTTCAATAGGCTTTAATGTGAGTGATGATGTTTACAATTTTATAATTTACTATTTAATACTGCTTCCATGCACCATGCATGCTATCGTTGGCAAACTTAAATAAAACCGTTCTAATTTACACTGGAATATAATTTTATCGTTCACACTGGAATCGTCATATTATAGAGATCGGAAGAAAGTGGGGGTGTTGAAGGCTGAGTTATTTCACCGGTTTTTGCTTCTGCTAATTGCAATATTGCAATCAGATATGTAGTAGAGTTTGTCATCAGCTGCGGAGTTACATTATTTTATGCATAAAAATGTGATTGATTACTAACACGGAAACGAAAACAACTATATGTAATTAATGTGGTCTTACAGCCAAAAAGAGTGTGCGCTTGAAGGTGATGACATGGCCGAATGCAAATTCTGATGGCCTGCCGGATACCAAATCTATGAAAATTTGCCTCTGAAAATAAAGTAATAGAATTATAAATAGAACGCTATGTAACACATAATACAGAGCTTAATAGATTGCTCTGCCAGTATCCACTAACTTCAATTTGAGCCCTTAAAGTTTGAGTTTTGATTTGTAAAACCTCCGCTACAACTTCTCGTTCCTGGAAATCAGAATTTGGATTTAAGTTCAAGTAAGTAAATATTCATAATTGCGTGGTTTTTATTCGTTCTGACCTCATTTAGAATTTTTTCTGTAAAAACCGCGAATAAAAAAAATCTGGTAAATTGCAAAATTCCAACTGAGAAAACAACAAAGAGAAGTGATTGTGGAAAATCTGCTGTTGCAAGTTGTATAGCCATCATCCAAATAATGATTATTAATGCAAATAGAAACAGCAAAAGAAAGAGTTGCGTTGGTCCAACTATTTGACTTAACAATACAGTTTGCCTTCGCAAAAAATAAACCGTTCGGAAAACGTTCCTTAATGAGGATTCGTTTTTGGTCATGGAAAGCACCTGCTTTGATTCTGAAACGGCCATTTTTATCTACAAAGTAAAAATAATCTAAAACTGAATTTGAACATCTTAAAACGTATTAATCAGTTTGAATTTCGATACCTGAGAGAAACCTTGAATCAAAGTGGACATCATAACTGCCATTTTATAGTGTTCAAATGTCATATTTATAATGCTGGTACATCCAGAGCTGACGAACATAAAAGACTGTTCCTTCTCCAATGAAGTACAATGTTTAAAACCGAATAAGCAGTTTTTGTAAAGAAACGGTGCCCAAATTAAATAAATAGTGCTAAGTCCCACAGCAAATCTTAATACTGCTCTAGAATAGTATTCCACTTTCCCGAAATCAGCCGCTCGTTCAGGAAACGATCGTGAAAAATGTAATACGAAATCTTTCCAATTGTTTAAAAATTTGCAGAGTCGAGAACTTGTCCAGAAGCTCACACTACATCCACCAGCGCTTGCAAGGATAAACGTAGTCAAGAATGCTTTCATCAAACCCTCGCTGATTGGAGTGATATGTTGGTTTTTTCTGCAAAAAGAAAATGAAACATGCAAAATATTATTACTATAAATCGCTTCCGCTTGTACGTGATTCCCAAATTACTCACAATTCCAGTCCAGGTATCGTAGCACTATGATAATCCCCATGAAATATACGATACGTCAACAACCCGAACCCACTTGAATAAAGTATTTGAGAGATCAATGAGTATAGCGTTAGCCATGATATCCATTTAAAGTCGAATCTGTAATAGATTTCCTGTGTGTCTTCATACTTTACTTTGGTAAAGATGAAAGGATTGTTCCCAAAACTTCGTAGAAATAACAAGGGTCTACGAAATGCATTGCTCAGCATAAAAAATTGTTTTGCAGCCTCCACATTTGTTTCTTTTAAAAAATTGTGTTTCTCTTTAATATTTGGCTCTATGCTTCTGACTAGCTGAAAATATATTTCGTTTTCAGGGATCATTATAATTTTATGAAACTTGACCAACTTTCCCTGTTGCTTTTGATTGCTTCAACTCTTGCTTAGAACGAAGGCGTTATGATTCCAACTGACCATTGCTGCCCT
This sequence comes from Sinodicranocentrus sp. ZH6, assembly GCA_027743935.1. Taxonomy (NCBI): domain Eukaryota; kingdom Metazoa; phylum Arthropoda; class Collembola; order Entomobryomorpha; family Entomobryidae; genus Sinodicranocentrus; species Sinodicranocentrus sp. ZH6. Next base: position 2,153 of record JAHZNA010000355.1, read on the forward strand.
ATCTATAACTATAACCTTTGTCAGTTTTGTATGAGAGAAAATTACTATAGGTTTAACCCAAAGGGTCAATCGCTGTAGCACTTGTACGATTTTTTTTATCTCATTTTCATTGCGTTGTCATTATGTTTACTTGCATACAATGAAGCGATTAACGTTCTTGTATGTGGTAAGGTAACAACATTAGACAAATAATGGAATGGAATATAGCAGTTCAACATAAATAATGCACCGAGTGTTGTATGCATTGGCGTGGACCGTTACGGTGTCTGCGCTAAATGTTGCTTCTCCCAGTGCATTAATTAGAGCATAATTGGCTGTTTTAAATTTTGCATGACATGACATTTATTTCATGACTTAAATTGATTATACTATTAAGTATACCACTTAATACATATTAATAATTTATTCGCTATATATTAGCAAGGCTATCCTTCTATTAACTGGTGAAAACAGTCTACCAGGGTACTTTAATAGTCTAACAAATGTCAAATCTAGGTTAGCGTACGTATTTATTTATATGTACTAATGTCACATTGTTCACGTTTTGTTATATTTTTTCGCTAACATTATTCCCCAGTAACAGACCTTGAAACTGCAAAAGCACTATCAAATATGTGACCACGCCTCCGATTATCTGTTCATAACAGAAATAGCAGTTAGTCCTGCTTATCCATTATATTTTAGTCAATAACACTTACAGAAACGTATAAATTTATTTGCAAAGGTCATTCAAGATTGCCGTGAAACAACAATTAGAATTATGAGAATATACTCAAACCATACTTACCCACATTGGGAGTCTAGAATCAAGTGTTAAAACATTGCAGATCGAAAATGTAATTGGTCGACACGTCATTGCGCTTACAAGAAATGCCCGCTGAACCAATAGTAGTCCAACAAAATTCAAGTATTTCTCAATTAAAACTTTTACTAATTGTAAAGCGATTTATTATGAGATAAAATAAGTACGTAATACCTCACACTCCATCCTGAATCCAAATGACGCATCTGTCTTCAGTTGTAATAATAAAATGCGAATCCGATTCTCCTGTATGCACGAAATAAATAGAAACATTTACGCTCATGAAATGCCTACAAAGTCGCTAAAAATAAAAATGAAATTCAACATCACCAATTCAATGATCCGTATCACTGCTTGAGTTTTCCAATAAAGTCTAAGGATATTGGAACTGCAAAAAAATACTCCCGTAGCAATACTAGACCATAAATACGAAGTAATATGGAGGAACATAAATGAGAAAAGTGTCCAGGTTAAAAATGCAGTAAGTATTGCGACTAATTCTTCAGGTCCAATCATTTTTTGTAGTAGATTTGCTTGTATTCTCACTGACCGCCCCAACTGTACCCAATTACAAATGATGTTATTCGTGGCGAAAAATGAATTTGACAGTGAGTAAAACTCTAATTCCTTGTTAATCTGCGTATGAATAGTTTTTAAAATAGTACATTTAATTAATGACCTTCTAAATATCTATCTAAATAAATGAATAACCTCAAGAAGCATATTTTCAACAACTCGAAATAGCGATAAAATCAACGAATCTTCCATGAATCCCATGCATGCTCCGAGAGAAATTGCTGTAAATCCAATCCACGCATCAAACTGTTCTGAGGTCGTGCATACTTCGAAATTCAAATCAACTAAGCATAACTTACTCAAGTAAAATATCACACTGACAAGTAACAATGCCGATGCTGCGTTAAATTTGAAAAGACTCCATGTTCTGACCGCGGCGTAAGAAAAATTTACCTTTCTTCCGAGAAATATGTTTTTAAACGAGATGGAAAAGTCGGTAACATGACTCAAAAACTTAACCAAATAGCATGCTCTACTACTGATTAGTAATGGGTTCATAAAAAACCACATGTAGTATAGACTCATAAACCAACGACTTATCCAATCCAATGGATGAGACTCTTTTCTGCTGGAAAAATAGTTTTCCCTTGACAAGTAATGTAAGATTAAATTGCATTTTTTTAAAGAAATATTTTATTACGTTCCGAGACTTCCAATTCCATAATATGTTCCATTAAACAATCGATAAGTCATACACGATGAGATGGAAAAGTAACACAGCAAAATAATTACAGTGTATAAAACAGGAATGGATAGCTTTGATAGAGAGTAGTGATATTTGCTACGTGACATATAAGTTGCCATTGAACGTGTGGACGACTTTCGTTGTTCTATTGACAGTGGACAGCAACCTAGTATTCTCAATGTTTTTAAAATCGGTCTAAAAGTTGCACTGATATCATGTTGCTCAAACTCCGTAAGGAAGTTCAACGTCTTCAATCGAATCAGTTTTTCCGCCATCACGAATTATTACACAAAAAGCGTTCAGTTTACAGGAGAAAATAAGCTGATGAGTTTGTCAACGTAGAAGTTGCCAATAGTCTGTTTTGCGAATTGCTAAAAGTAACTTCAAGTAACTATCAGTGGAAATTGGGCTACTCAAATAACAAGTCTTGTGAGTTTTGGACGTATGCAAACAGAAGTAAATTAGTTCTGTGTACACCTGAAAATAATTGTAGCTCTGTATTTTTATTCTAATTCTAATTAGCTCGATGCGATTGTATTGTACGACATACATGTTAAACAATAAAACATATGTTTACATCAAAGTTATTACGTAAATAGCTTTAACCGTCAGTTACCCCATCCCATAAATTAACAAATTAAGTTTTATTGCTAATTTTCGAAATTACAAAAATACATCAGCAATTGTTTAGTCAATACGCACTGGTTTGGTTGGGTTTCAATTTTAGTGATTCCATCGATGTGGACTAATTCTCAGCTTCAAATTAAAATTGTCTTGAATGACTTTGGTCTTCTTATTCAGTTGACGGCACTAGCCGTAATATTAACTCACATAGAATCCAACACTCGTATTAATGCTCGCTCATCTCAAAAACAAATGCTACTTAAAATTAAAACTTTAAATCCTAGGCAGGTTTTTACGTTACTCCGACTCAAATTCAGACTTATTTAAATATTTAGATCCTTTCAGGTTTAAATTTTGTTCAGCTGGAGACTGAAAGTAATCACTTCTGTCTAATAAGCGCATCTCCTTTGCTAGTTTTTTCCCATAAAAGAAGAGAACAAGGAAATAAATGGTGAATCCAATGACGTCCAAAGCTTCATACATTCTTGCCTCCCAGTCAAATCGCTTTCTTGCAGTCTGTGTATTACGATACAATTTTAACGCCAGATCAACCATTTTTAGAAAGAAGAGTATAATCACCGGCCATTTTAGTAAGGTCAGGGATTCCTAAAAGTTAAATAAATCAGTCAACTGGATTCAATGTGCAATAATAAGAATGATAATAGTTTAGATAGGGACCAACCTTTTCAGCACCTTTGAATATCATGCACCCCAGAGGTAAAAAAGAGGCACCAATCAGTAATTCTGTGAAGGAGATCAATGTGAGACTGCTCTGCTGAAAGAAAAATAGGATTATTGTCATTATTAAAGAAATTAAGATAAGATAAATAGGTTTAATGTAACTACATTTAGTGGTGGTATGGTACTGCCAATGTACATGTAGCACAAGTAATTTCATACCTGATCTGATTTTCCGGAAAAATGCAAAAAAAGAAATACAGTTGACTGCATAAGAAACATGCCAAATGCCATTGTCGCAACAAACTGGAAGTGCAAACGCAAAGGAAAACCTTTCATAAAGTCACCATGAATGTTTTATTAAATTAAGACTCGTATTTTATCTTTTATTCTTACAATGTGTATACTAGATCCAAAGTAAACCGCGGAGCGAAGGGAAAAACAACAACGGCACTTCATGATGAATGATAAACTTCATATAAAGCTCTGTGTACACAGTTATTTGAATTTAAATCTATGCACCTTTCAAAACTGGATAATTTGCTGCAGGTGATATAATACTCATTTCATTTAAGTATCCCTTTTCCAGAATTTTCGATAATTTTTTATTTATCAATTAAACGAAACAATTCACTCGTTCTACTACAATCTCTTTTTCTATAAGTGTCTATCGTGTTGTACAGCTACGGTATTGCATTAGGCTTATTTAGCCAATAAAGAAATGAAGGATTAAATAAATAACTTCGTTTGTCCACTACTACGTGCCATATTTTGTTGTACGCATTACATGCGTGACACTTGACGAAGATGTTTTGAATATGAAATATATACACTCCATAGCCTTCTGTAAGTTTTAGTATATCGGATATCGGCACAACTGACTTTGAAGAGTTTGCTTGCCTCATAAAAACTGCTATACAAACACTTTATGTATGAGTAATTCTACATAATCCATATTTCTATTGTAAAACTGGTCCATGCGAAGGTTTGCTTATGTCTGTTCAATAGAAAAAGATATGCAAGCATTTGCAGATGGTGAAGATGCACTCGTTTAGTCTATTTAGTCTTTGCCGAACGTGAAAACGAGTTACGTATTATTTAGTTTATTTCTTTCTGTCAGTTGGTTCCTCTGGAGCTTTTATTAGCTTGCAAATATTTTACTCGGTTGTGCATGGCATACTCATCATGTCTTGTCATCCCGTTCATCGAGCTAGCCAGGGAAGTAAAAATGTAAATAACTGCTATGCTTCTAAAGGTTTAATAACGCTGAAAAACGCTTATATGTTACACGAGATGCACTGCTCAGGGGATGGTTGGGTGAGTTTAGACAAACCTTGAGAATATTCACCCTCGCTTTCCGTTCACGTTCTATTGCTACAAAATATAACCTATAAAGCTGCTTGAATCACGAAACTGCAGTACATATTACGACAATAATACGCACGTATGTAGACAGAAGAGGAAAATAAAATACATGACCAGCACCAGACCTGTGATTTCGATTCCATTCCATCACTGTTGAAACTTTGCCGTAGATGATTATGCCCGAAGGGTTTGGGAGTTTGGGACTCTTCACAGAATTCTTGTTCGCCACTTGCTACATGTAATGATGTAATGTGCTTCTATATGATCATGCAGTGAGAGTGAACCAGTTGTGAGAAACACGGTAAACATCCTATTGCTACTTTTCTGAGAAAAGGTACATACCACTATGGACATTAAGATTGTGTGTCTAAGAAGTTAAATAATAGGCAATAAGCCTGTTTTGCGAATCTGCACCCCCTTTCTTTTTATAAGGTATAAGTAATGTGCATCATATATGTAATCTATTTTAACTCATTGACTTGACTTTGACATGCTGGTACATTTAATAAGTGAAGATGAACTGAAGGAAAATGCATCATCATTGCATGAATTAACATGTTTGAACGTATAGTCAAATCATAAATCTAGTTTTGTTTCTTTATATACTTTTTATTTGTGTGCATCAGTCAGTGTATCTAGTTTCCCATTTTACGTTAACGTTGTCAACTCACGAAGACACTTGTGTATCTTTTTGTCCTGATGATAATGAATATGATGATACGTTTATTTGGAAAATGCAGTTCTGTAAAACTGCACAAATCCTTATCATTATAGACAATAGCAAAGACAATATACATTAAGTAATATCAAACTTTACCTATATTAATCTGAATCCAGAGAAGCCATCAACAGTAGAGAGAAATGGTTGTGGACAGGGGTAAGTTACAATGGATTTTCCACTGCCGAGAAACTTGATTGCACACTGTCAAGTTGTATCAACGCCAAGGCATAAGTGGAGACATGTCTAAACGCCTGAAATAAGCAGTCATGGTATTTAAGTAGCGATACGTTTACGCTGATGAATTTAATCACATTATCTCTAAATAGGTGTGTAGGTAAACAACAGAGAAAACAGCCTTTACCCCAACCAACATCGACACATTAAGTTGAATGCTATTGTGGAGGACACAATGTGTCGGCTTGGACATAATTGGATCCATTATGAAGCTTATCTAAATGCAATTGTCACACCCCAAACATTGTGTCACTAGAAAAAATAAGTACTTAAATGCGTGAATTATGCTAGGTAAACAACAATTACTTCCAGGCGATTAACGATTTGACTGGCAGGGGTATTCTGATAACGATACAAATCAGCTTTCACGAGCTCCAATTCTGAGCTCGCACAATTTACTTCCACTTCGAGAAGACGAAGAGTTTCAGCTAATTTAGATTCCTAGTAAATCAGCAGAATAAAAACTATCAGATACGAATTTCACACCATATTTTTGTTGAAACATAAACATTCAAACCGTTTTGGTTATGCTCTCGGCTAAACGGGCTTTAGTAAACAATCTGGAATACTGCAACAGACAATAAATGAATGTTCCAATGGCATATCTTGTTACAATCGGCGGCAGATCTTTGTAAATTGATTTGTAGAAAAGGTAAACGGCTGACGTTAGAGCAATATTTAATCCAACTAGCGCTGATACGCTGCTGCCTTGAATTGCTGTCACTGCAACTTTAGCTTGCTTTCTACTCGTGTGAACAAGAGAACGCCAATTTCTTATGTCTTCAATACTAACACTGTTTCTTATTGGGATCTTTTTGATAGTTTTCAACGCCATCAACAATCTGAAATTTAAATTGATTTAACGCTAAGACATTTGATTTTCATATTTTGATTATATTACCTGTTGAAAGTACTGCTGAACTACTTTCAAGAGAATAAGGACCTTCGTATCATCAAAAAGTGATAGAAACACTGCACTTGTTAAACTGATGTTTATCATGACCAATTTAGATTGAAGTATACTATTTCCAAATTGAAGTAAAAGTACTAAGAATAGTATCTGAGGAATAAGTATAGCAAGAAATACTATAGCATTGCTAGCAATCACCCGTTGTCGAAAAGTGTATAGCCTCGCCAAAGAAGTTTCAATGACACCAGGGAATATTGAACGAATTCGGTTTTCAAATTCATTACTGCCATTTAAGAACCGAATGAGAAATGGGGTGGCAAAGAGCGATGAGAACAAATAGTGAATGCATGAAAACGGAATATATTTTAAATTAATCCTGAGAATTAGGTTGGTCATTGAATCCAACTTCAGTAGTGGGATTGGGCTTGTAATGTTGGTCTCCTCAGTTAAATCTGATCCGGTTCTTGGTCTTTGGAATATGCTTAATGAATATTGAATCATCGATGTAAAAAAACCTATGCACGATAAATATTCTCAAAATCAATGTTACATTTTCTTCTACACATACTTGTAATATTCATGGAATATTTCCTCAAATGCGTCAGCGTCTGCAATTTGTTGTATCCAATAAATCAAGAAAGCCACAGCCAATGCAGTGAAGCCAATAGAATATAACGTGGGTTTAGAGAATAGTCGAAATTTAAAATTAAAATTTGCTCCAGGACCTCTGTTTTCACTGGATGGTTTAATGCAGCTAATCGGGTGACAACCGATAGCCCTTATGAAATCGAGCCATTGTGTATTGAAATGAGAAAGTGAGCACAACCTTTTGCCATGTGCAGTCGTTTTTTCACAACTTTTCCCCTTGCAGCGATTCATAATTATTGGTAGAATTTTAAATTTTACTATTCGTGCTTAACACAGAATACAGAATGCATTTGCTAGCTTTGTAACGTATTACTGTTAATGTTGAACTGAACGAGTTTGCATATAAGCTGGGCTAGCATTAATTTATTAGATTATCAGAGGAAAAACAATTACGGCAGAATCAATCGCTCTTGGAAAAATGTGTGGGCTGTTTGCAAAGTACTCTCTTTGTTGCAGGTTGAAATTAAAAGTTGCTATTGTGATGTATTATGTGTACAAAACGATGAGGAACCTGTTTGAATAAAAATTATTTTATTTATCGTCATTATCTTGTATTTGACTCAGACTATGTGAATATATATGAGAAAGCTGCGAAAATTATTATGTAGTTTTGGAATGCATTGCGGAGATGATATCATTTGGGAAAGTAATTTGTTAAAAGCTACGATTTTTACTCAACATGCCTCCTCCATCTCATAAACATGGCTCTGGTAGCAAAGGAAAACACAAGAATAGTGATCCGCAAGGCAAGAATAAGTTCTCGTTGGGGTTAAATGAATCGGCTCGATCAACATACAGATCTTTCATTCATGACACCCTTCCACCATGTCTTGCGTTTCGGACAAGAAGCTCAGTCGACGGATTGAAAAATCCGATAGACTCACCAAAAACTCCATACAAATACAAACCCCCGTTTCGGCGAAATTTTCGCTATTTTGGTTAGAGTGAAAGAAAATTATTGAGCATGTACAGCAATAAAGAAATGTTATTGAATGGTTTCATGGAATATTTCATGCTAATATTATTTCAATCAATAAGGATATCCCCAAAATCTTAACCTTGATCTTAATACCCCTCCTCGAGTTCGCTCATGGGGACCGATAGAAGAGCAAACAGCGCCGGTTAAGCCAAAACGTACGCCTTTCCGGGTGGGACCAGGCGATGAACACTTTGATCCATATTGGACAGGCCGTCTAATGAAAAGTAGCTTACTACTTGAAAATCCTGGGTTATTACCAATGATGGACAGAGCAGTAACAAATTTAGGGAAAAACAGAGTCCAGCTTGTTCACCCAGATTTTGAACATACAAACTGCCCAAGTGAACTTTACTTTCCTCTGTCTCCGAAGTCACGAAAGGCGTTCTGCCGAATTAACAAAATAGCCCAGGAAATAATAGAAAAAGATATACGTAACTACACTGTTCAAAATCCAACCCTTTTGAAAAATAAAAAATTTGAGGTTGAAGTGAGAAAGAGTGAAATTGAACGCAAGTCTAAGCAGAGTACCCTTGCGGAAACTACGGCCAGGAAAAGCTATGTACAGTTAGCTATTTTGGATCATTAACCATACATGCATGCATTTGAATTTTTTTAATTAACATCTTGAACTCGTACGTTTTTTCTTCTTTTGAGAATAGTTCTCCATTACAGATTTCTACCTGAAAACAGCAGACGAGCTTTTCTACGATAACAGAAAGATTCCGCCTATAATGAAAACATTTTGTATTGACAATAAGTACCCTGGAATGAATGTACAGTTGTATGAAAAACCCAGAGATGTAGAATCCGGGGAAGTTGAAGAGGTTGTCAAAGAAGATGACAGGCCAGTCACTGGAATCGCTAGAGTACCACATCATAAATTAAACATTCCAGATGATATATGGGCGAAGCTTGCCAAAGTTAGGGTTCGTCGGCATCATCTAGCGAAGATAAGAAAAAATATAAAAAATAAGAACTTACGAACTTTCACCCAACTTGAATTACGAAATCAGGTTATGCAAGACACAAGGCGAGATTTTGTGGCCAAATTGTAAGTATTAGTGAAGAAAATGAAAATAGATGAGCTGTTAACTTTACTGTAATGTGTAAAGTCCTTCTATCATAATATTTTTTGGAAAAGGAAGCATGATGTTGACTCTCCGCTTCCATCTGAACTCTACGTGGATAATCGTGATATAGTGGAGCCTCCACATGACTATTTGGGGAAAGATGAATTGCCACCACAAGGGCCATTCTGGTGGAAAGTACTCCCAGAAACGTCTCCTTCGCCGGAGGAATTGAAGATAGTCGAAAAATACATTGAAGGACAGAAGGATCACCACCATTTCACTCATCATCTTCCCGGCCTTCTTTACATGCCACGTCACCCTTTCCAACAATTTGAGCTAGACTGGATGGAACCAGGTGCCGAAATGACAGGAATTCGTGATGCTAGAAAAACACCTGCTTTTTGGCAAGACATTCCAGGTTACCTAATGGAAATGGATTCGGAATGCTTTGATGAAAAATTTACAAAAGCAGTTACGGAAGGGGCGAAAGATCTCATTGGGCCTGAAATTTATGAGCTGTATCGTAAACAGAAACGTTTGAAATCCCCTGTTGTTAGTGAGCATGTAAGTACAGAGGAAATTCCGAAAGAAAATGTGCCTGCTGTGGAAACTCCTAAGAAGAAAATAATTAAGCGAATTTCGAAAGCAAAGTCACAACCAAAAAAAGTTAGTCTCCATATCGCTTAGAAGCAGATTTAGACGAGGAGGAGCTATTTCCACTTCCCGATGTTCATTTCAGTCTTGTTGAATTTCCAAAAGACGGCATTCCTCCTGGGTTAAAAGATGAACTAAAGTTCTTCAAAAAAGAAGTTGAACAAGCTACCCCCGTTCAAAACAATCAAGAAGAAGATACAGAAGGAGAGTCTGGATCCGAAACTACGAGTTCTGAGGAGGAAGAACTTGACCAACCTGGCTTTAGTCATAATCCGGTATCACATCTTCAGGTTATGTATCAGGATGCTGTCAAAACAAGATACAAAAGTGCTCATCGCGTTATTAAAAATCCTGCCGAACTGGAACCTCCTGACTTGAAAAATGTTTTTTTGATTGACGACTATACTGAAGACATCGAGCAGTTATTAAATCACAACGAAAATATTCCAAAGTTTTTGCAACTTTTCTGATTCCAATTATGATGTAAATGAATGAGCAATTGATTGGGAGTTTGAGTATGTCAAGCTTCCGGTTTCCCACGATGTATAGTTTCATTTACTTATACACTTCTAGGTATTTACTTGCTATTTTCATGCGCAATTGATCTACTTCAATAATTATCTACTAGCTATACCGGCTGAAATCTGTAGTCAGTCAGAATGAACTTCAATATAAAATGATTTCTTTGTCAGTGCTTCCATTTTTTAGTCATCCGGCCATCTTTTTTGAACTTAAAATTACCTACCTACCCTTACATAGGGAACGAACTGCGCAACAACTTTCTAGCAGTGTGCATGCAATGTTATAAATCAGGTTATAAATAACCTTCCTTGAGCTGTGGCAAAAAACTATACAAAATCAAGGAAAAGCAGGATTGTTCTCAATTTTTGGCAACATAACATTTCTAGTATACCACATGTAGATCACAATGACTTTCATTAGCTTTTGACCTTGCATTCTTTTTACGGACCATTTCGGACAAGAGCCGCCAATTAAAGCAGGAAAGAGATTAGATTGTAGCCATTTGTAGACACAATGAATAAAAAAATTGCCATTTTGGTGGTAATACTTTCTATGTCAAATATAGCGATCTAGTTTTAAGATAGCATATCGATCAGTCTATCAGACATTTAATCATGTTCTTATTTAATACAGTAACTGCTGTAAACTATATACATTTGTATAAAATAAATTACGTACTTAATAAGAGTAATAAATACAATAATATGTACAAATTCTTATATCAAAGTCGAGATACTTTCAACTGAGCTGCGGATTTTATGCGAGGGTAGAAATTTTGACTAGCACTAATTTTTTGCTTTTGACGAAGAAACATCCTCCGAGGTCTTCTTGGACGGAGTAGTCTTCATAGTTTGCTCACTTCTATAAGTGTAAAAGTACACGTTTAAATAAGTGACATAAATAGTCAAATAACTTGAGCAAACGAAAAACACAATTATAATGAACGTAACATTACCTTATGGTGCTGAAGGCGCTTGACTGAAGCCGCAAGCTAACCGGTGTTGTATCTGCGGTAACTTTGTGCCATGGTGTTGACACCTCTCTCTGAAGTCTCCAAACTCTTCCACCAAGTCTCATATTTGAGGAAAACATTTTGGCTATGTACGAGCGTTCGAACGGAACGACCAAAAAGACTGACACTTGTAGCTTCCTCTGAAAATATTTCGGTCACTAATGCTTGGCGATTTTCCAAACAGAGATTTCACTAGATTATTTAGCGTTGCGCGTTGGGATGTATATCACGAAATTTTGGTTGATTGGATATCAAACTCTGTATCTTTGTAGCAAACACTATCGTAAATGTAAAGCTCGTTGTGGAAAACACGTCCAAGAGCAACAAAGACCTATGGAGTTTGTTTTGATCAGTTAGGGCTTCCATGTGGCGAATGAAAGGAGGTGTGCGATACCCATCCCCTTTTATGTGAACGAACACGCGTGTATGCAATTATGTAGCTTTTTTGTTTGCATGCTACGTACGATAAGCCGTAAAGTTGACAGATTTGTGGTTTCCACGTATGAACGTATGCATGCTGTACAGTGTACACTACTTAGACATGTATCCTGCTTGTATTTAAGGTTGCAAACTTGCGAAAACAGGCTTATTTAATTATTGCATTCCAATTATATAGACATTCAATAAACTCTTCAAAATTTTCCATGAAAGTACTTAAAATTAGTCAGCAAAACCCACAGACAACAGATAGACAATTCTGGAGTATTTGCGTACGGATTTGAATTGTATTCCGCAGAAATGTATTAAGAATTAAAAGTGTATCCTGGAGCATAAATATTATGACGTTTTGTAAAACCGCATTCACACTTGCAAACTATGTACTT
>JAHZNA010000356.1:0-53568 GCA_027743935.1 Sinodicranocentrus sp. ZH6
ATTTTATCGGATGAGGTTTTCTTGTTTTTCCCTTACAGATTTTCAGATTATTTTCTCGGCTCTAATAGCCCAGCGATTAGAAATGTAGAGATGTCTCCTCCGAATTCTCGGTAAGATTCCCGGAATAATCCTTTCCCCATAAGTTGACGAAGGACGAGCTGAACTTGGCTAAATTGTATGAAGAATTAAGACCAAGGAAGAAAAGAAAGCTTCACTAATGTGGGCTCGCAAGTAAAGTTGCAATTGGGAAGGTTTTTTTTCCTCAAGAATATTACTGAGGTTGGGGAAGTTCTGCTCTCAAATCGAATTCCAAGTGGAGCCTAAGACGGAAGTAGGAGGTAATTCGAAAGTATATCGAGTTCAAGCTTGATATAAAAGCTATTACGTAGTTTCTACATGGTAGGGTCCCTTGTTGAAAGAAAAATAAGAAAAGGAGTCATAGATAGGGTTCATTCACACACTAGAACACGTACATAGGAAGCGCTGCTGGTGCTACTGCAACTCTGGAAAATTATCCGGATAGAATCTTAATGCAGCTTTGGTGGATGGGACTATACACTTTTCCATTTTTCCTTTCCTCACTTAAGCCCCTCTTTTTTCCCGTGTTGTCATTGAGTTTGAGAGAGAGAAAACGTAAGATTTTAAGAGCATCGATTCCAGGTTTTTTTGTCTTGAAAGTGGAAATAGTGGAGAAAAAAGTGAAATGGGATTTCAAGTCGTATTTTCCTTTCTTGGAATAAAAGTTAATGTTGGTGTGCTTTGTTATGTGTGGGAAGGGTAAAGTACCCTGGAAAAAAAGTTAAAGTTGCAGTGGGACTACTAAACTCAAAGTGACGAGGAGGTAATGAGGAAATAATTGGGGTTTCTAGCTTGAAAAACGTCACATTCACTATTCCAGGGTAGTTTCATCTCGTTTTTGGCTGAAAAATAGAAAGATTTTCTTCTTCTAAATGTTAGTGCTACGTTATTATTTTGCGATTCAAAAAATACTAGCTCTACTACCTAATGATCTTTTTTTGGTGAGAAAGTTAGCAAAAAAATAATGACAAGAAAGAGAGTGACTTTGGCGTGGAGGGTTGTCGATAAGTATAATAACCATGATGAGTCTGACATGCTACCATTTTTGGACAGAGGAGTGAGCCCAACTGTGAAATCGAGTTTGGAAAAGTGACAGTTATTATTGGAGCTGGAGTAATCCATTTGGGTTGTTGTTTTTTCTATATATTTTCTTAAAACAAACTTCCTTGTCAACTTGGGAAGCAAGAGGATTTTTTCTCTCTTTGGCTGCCAACCATCTGCCAAAAGTTGGTAGATAAACATGCCAAACAAAAAGCATACCAAACAATAATAATGATGTGAAAGGGAAGTGCAAGTAAATCGAGTTGAAGTAAATGGACAACAGAAGGACAAAGAGGAAAGAAGTTGACATGCAAATAATCATCTGGAAACTTTTTCCCTAAAAAATCTTCAAGTCAACCTTCCCCTCTTGCAAAGTCATTCCTTCGTCATCCTTTGAAAGAATAGGAGAAAAGGTAAAGTTCCAAAAGTAAGGCAGAAAGTCAACTTGTATCCTCAACGGATACCCTGAAGAAGGGAAAGCCTGCATTCCTAATGAATTCGCAAATGACATGGGAAAAGTCAAGTAGGACAAGTTTCCTTCGGCAAAAACGCATAAAGCGTGGAAGAACAATAGGCAAAAACACAGGAGGGGAGAAAGAGACACAAACTCAAGGAAATGATAGTCGTTCCCTGTTTTCTCTTTTGCGGGTGGTCCTACCAGCGGCAAGGAGAGCAGTTTCCCTATAAAGAAAATGGATTCACATGTGGAGTCCAAAGAGGACCACGGATCTCGTGAACAATAATAATGAAATAATTCTTCGCAATGGGGTAGCCAACGGGGTCGGTCGGAATGAAACTAGAATATACATCAGAGAGATAGAAAGAGAGAGAGAAAGGAAAAGAGAGAAAAACCGCTACAAACCTTCAAGATTCCTCTTTTCCCTCCTCATGCTCACCCAACTCCCAAGAAACCATAGAAAATAGTTAGATAATAAGCTCTGATGTAATGAAATGATGTTATGTGAGAGTGTGCACTCGGGTTTCCTTGTCTTGTGACTGGGAAAAGATACACTTTTTTACTTCTTAACCGACCCCTTTCTTCTTTTGAGTTGGCCGGCAAACCTTCTTTTCTGGAAAAGGAGTCAGTAATGCATATACTTATGCACACATGCATAAAGTGAAAGAAGGCTTTCAATCCGATATAACATTTCCATACATTCATATTTTCTCCAGACTTTCTCTATACGAATTTTCGCGTAATGGGCGAGGTGGCGAAGGGAAAGAGATATCGATCCTTTGCCGACACAATAGCTGTCCAAAAGCTGCTTTGATCTAACTAAACGAGGAGTGTGCAGCTTATTAACCCAGGCCAACCCAGAAGAAATAGTTATTACATGGCAAAACTTCCTTTTCTATAGTCTTCCCTTAACATTCTCCAGCGGCGGGAAGACGGAAGAAAAAAACAGAAGAGAAGCCAAGAAAACATAGGGTTGAGATGGGCTGGAGCTCAGACTTATTTTATTATTATATCTTTTGAGTATAACATAATATGACTATTTTCCTCGGTCCTCCTCTTTACCAATTTTTTTATTATTTTTGCTTGCTTCTTTACCAAAAAAGTAGAGTTTTTTTTCTTAAAGATTTTCTATTGGAAGAGTGGAAAAGAGCGAAAACAAGTTTATTCTAGCTTCCGTTCCAAGTGCAGGGAAAATTTAGTAAAGAGCTAGTCCCATTTTCAGGGATCTTTTAATACAGAAAAGTGTGCATTTAGTAGACAAGAGGTAGCTAGTTAGGCTCTTATGAAAATATTGTCTTGGGTGAAGTAGCCACTGCGTGTGCCTTTTGAGAGGAGCCGATGGAGAAAAAAAAAGAGAAAATGGTTTTGTTGTTGTCTACCCAAAGATTTTTCGACTTCTTCCTCTCAGCTAGTTAAACAAGAGCCGGCGTTCCAGCACGAAGCACGACCTTGCCAATTCCCCAGGAAGGGAAAAATATTTTCTTGAGGAAAAAAACACACACAGAAGAACTTATAGCTTTTCTAGTAGTGGTCCGCCTTTCTTACTAAACATGGCTATCAGCCACTCTCCGTTACTTGACCATGAGTAAACGATGACCATTCTTGAGTTGACGTTCAAGTGCAGTTTTCTCAGTCACTTTACTACATTCACCACCCGAGACTAAAGAGGAGAAGGAGAGAGAGAAAGTATAAAAAAACAGGAAAAATATATATTCCTAGTTTTTGGCTCCCGTGCAGAAAACCATTTAGGAAAAAGAGTATATAATTCTATATGGGTTATATATGCATTAAGCTTATCAAATCATGAGGATGTTGACAAAACTCAAAAATAATTTCAGGCTTTACACTCCTCCACCAGCATCAAATCTACATTTATTTTTGCTTTCACCGCGAAAAAATAACAACTTTGGTGAATACCATTTTTTGTCCATTTCCTCCTTTTCCCGACTTAAGAACAATTTTCCAAGCATTTTGGTACTCATAATGACTACAGCATTGCAGTCATCAGGAGAAAAATTGTTGTCCTTTTTCGTCAACTGTAAAGGAATAATGGAAAATATTTTTGGGAAAAGTGGTTTGTCGTGTGTGTGTGTGTGTTTATCTCACAGGTCCTCTTAACAGCTCATAACAGCCAATATGGGAATTTTTTGAGGGAGCTTAACAAATAATAAAAAAAAGTTAGGGGTCAGCTACCCGAAAATGATAATAACGCTAATAACACTAACTAGCCAATTGTTTCCCATAAAAAAGCAACATCCTACAAGCCTTATGTCTCTTATAACCTCTCCTTGCGGGCTATTATTACATCTTTATAAAGCAAAAGGGAGGACCTTTTACGACACACATTCCCTAGTCACTCTGCTTATCTTGTGAAACAGAAAGTTGGAAAAAAATAATATGGGAAAAATTGCAAACAAAAGGAGTTGTTGATATGGAACATATACTTATACCTAGAGAGATTACATACACATGTAGGTATATCCTCAAGGAAAAGTTTGCTAAATGTTCCTAGCCTCTTGTTTAATAAGCAAAAAACAAATTACCAACACAAAAAGCTCAAAAAGATAGAGAGAGCGCGTGTGTGTGTGTATATATGTGTGTTGGTATGTTTGTGAAAAAAGTCTCAATTGAGGGAACGAGCATTAACTTCCTGTTCAGCCGTTTACAAGAAGGAAAAGGAAACGGAAGATGATATTGCCTACATTTGACTTGTCCAGTGAGCAAGGTCGGCACACCAACAAGAAAATAACATAGTAACGTTTCCACAAGTAAAAGTCAACTTGGCGAAATCGCATCAACTTGACTACTCCCTTTGTATAACACTAGCATAGTTATATTCACAGCAACTTTTAAAGGATATCATGATATCAAAAGAAAGAAGACAATTGTAACTTTTTCTTGTACGCGTGGAGCGATGAGGAAATGGGAGAAAAGCTTAAGAAAGAAATGCTCATGGAGAGAAAAGACAATGTGTGTATATATTTTTTACCATTCCTGACTCTGTACATTGTACATATAGGTATATCTGTGTATTTGAGTAAAAACAATTTTTTTCTTCTTAAAGTCCTTCTTTCCACAAGAGTTGCTTAGTGTTTGTAGGATGAGCGGAGGAGAAGATAAGTAGAAAGCTTCTTCCACCCATTGCATCTCAAACGTTTCACATCCTCTTGTATTTCATAATATTACATTTGGAAGTGTTAGGGGAATACAGTACAAAGATGTGTATATATATTTTTTCTAGCTTAAAGAACGCACCACATATGCCCTTAAGCGATTCACCTAAATATTCCAGTAGATAGAATCGTTCTCTCCAAAGATGTAGATACACATATATTTAAAAAATGGGAAATGACCGAAAACACAGAAGATGTAGGAGGATATTTTTTATTCTCCTCAACAAAGATATTTTTTGCAGAAGAAGGCAATGTGTCTAGATAGACAATCTCAGTACCATAAAAAAGGAAAAAAGCGCATTTTTGCCATGTTCCTTCCCGATACGGGAGAGAGATCCCAGTTCATATTCTTCTGCTTCATGAGAAACATGCTGTTTGGGATATGAGCGTGTATTCATAGAAAAAATGGATTTTTCTCTTTCTAGAATGGATAAAAAAAGTAGACCAAAGCAAAGGGTAGTGGACCAGCATCATCCCGCAATCTTCTACATCTTTACTTTTCTCCAAGAGAAAAGGATGCGTTGGTGGAATGTCAAGAAAAAAGTGTTATATACACACAAGGATAACAAAAATATATATCCATATTCATATTTTCTTTTTAAGGTCCACACACACACACCATCCTGTTAATATAGGACATTTCACTTAGCGTGAATAATGCATGGGTTTGGATGGTGTGTGTACACTGGTGAAAAATAATGCTTCACTTTTCCCCTCTTTCCGGCGTGATGTACGAGGAGAGTGAAAGATGTACAGAGGTTTGTATTTTTCTTCTTTTCTCAACAACTCTTTCTCAGGCAATACAACCAGGAAATGTGTAGTTGGATGGGAGTATGATGATGATGAAGCAAGTACAACTTTGCTCTTGTGAATATGTTTGTTAGTTTAAGATATATAGTTGAATCACAATGCACACATTTTTCTCTTTTGCTTTTCACAGCATTCCCATAATATTACGGTAGTTTGATCAGGAAAGAAATGTCTCTTCCCAGAGGCAGTAGAGGATACATAGCTCATAAAAAATACGAGATCAAAGTCTTTCTCTCTTCACAGTTCAACGAAGCTGAATATATTCCTCAGCATTTTTTCTTCTCTCCTTTTGTGTCGTTTATGATGACGATGATGATGTGTGGAGGGATGCTGGAATGATGGAATATGTGGGTCTTACTTGGAGGGCATGGGACATTCAAGAAAGATATTTTTTCACAACGCGTGTCTGAATATTCCTTCTCTTTTTTCGTAAATTTTTCTTAGAGAAAGAGCGAGTGAGTGAGATCGCCTTGAAAAGGCAATCATTCCTTTGACCCATCTTGTGTGAAATCTGAGGATTGAAAGTCCAGTGAAATCATAGATTTTCAGTGAACAGAAAAGGACTTTTTTCTTTAGGTTGCTCACTCGCCTATTTTCCCCCCATAGTTTGAGAAACTAATACATCATTCATGAGGTAGCTTTTTTTTATATTAAAGTGGACCAGTGACTCGTAATATTGAAAACAGAGGAAACCAGGCAGGGAAATATTAGATGACAATTCCTAATGATGTTTTCCCTTCAAGCGAATCCCATATTTTTCTGTGGAGATGAAATGCGAAAAAGAAAATATTATTTTCCCATAAAAACCCTGTAGCCAATTTTTATTCAAAGAGAATATATATTCTTGAATGGGAGACGGAATCATGAAGAAAGAAATTCCTCGTGTTCACATTCGCATAATATGATATAACCCTGCCGAAAATAAGAGACAATAAGGTCACTTTGCTGGACACGTTTAGTTCGCGTAGAATCACTCTGAAAACATTTTTCCAATGGTGAAAACATAATGTGATTTTTCCACAAGGAAAAATACGTTTTCTCTCTCGCTTTTTATCATTATTTTGACTCTCCTCGCAGAAAATATGACTTCATCTTTGAATCGTCGAAAAGTATGAAAACACCAAGGTTTTGTGAAGGAAGATGGGAGACGAAGCCATCACGAATTTCAATCTGAGATTTATTTCCCAATAAAATGTCTACTTCATCATACATAAAAAATTGTGTGTATGTGAGCTTGGCAGTCTGAACCAGATACTTTTCTTTTCCATCAAAAGTGAACATGAGAAAATATCGGAATAAAGTGTGAGCTTGATCCTACCCATATCCTGCCTTTCCCATGTTCTACTACAAATTTACCCTTTGACAAATTCAAATAAACTCATCTCCCCCACTTCACATACTTTAGAAACTGCTACAGGATCGGAAAAGAAGAAGAGAATTTTTGGAAGATTTCTTTTTCTTCCTTTGCTCTACAGTATCATTTTGTTTCTCATATGTGTAAAAGAGGGATATGACAATAAATGTCAGAGTACACACGTAATATTTTGGAGGATTCAGAGGGAAAAAAATCCAAGAGGAGGATTTCCGCCCTTGCCCTTATTTTCCCCTCGCTTTATTATGGCTGAAGAAGGATGAAAATAAAATTCGTCAAGAGGAGGAGGACCTCTTCTTGTGTAAACAAGACAAGAAAAGAAAACAGGGCGTTGGTCTCAAAACTTTTCGAATTCACTGGAGCTATGTGAAAATATATGTGTGGCATATAGAGGGATTTTCTTCTTCTTTCGTTATGTCCCATTCAAATCAATCATCCATCGTGTGCATTACCAAATCCCATCCCTTCTTCTGTCAATATACAAACAAAAAGTGTAATCTTCACGGTTTTCATCTGAAACGGTTATCTTTGACTGGGATATATATGTGCATTTATTCCAAGATTGGCTGAGTTGAAAAAGAGATTTTTTTTTCTCTCGCTTTGAAGTGTAAAAATGTTGGAATATGAGGATGTGTCGAGGTGATACATGAAAACATGACGGGAAAAAGGGACTGTTGAGGATCATTATGTTTGTCGAGAAGGAGGAGAAATATAAGGGCTACAATCACACTGGCTGTTGAACGAAAAAATGTAGATTTTTCACTCAAGTATGAACAGTGAGGGGAGAGGGGGAAGATGAAAAAAGTCAAAATATCACCTTTTCTTAGCTCTTGTACAAACCAATAAAACTCATAAAGTTTACGCTGCACTGAATTTGTCGCATTTCTCTCCAACATGAACTTTCAAGATGGAAAGGAAAATGTTCGTTTTGATAAGGCTTGAAGTGTCCTATATTGAGTGTAGGAGACAAGTTTTATTGTTTAGTATGACGCCACTAACCAAAGTCTTGTGTTTAAGTTAAACTCATTTAACAACAGATAGGTTTGGCTTGGTAATATTATGCAGTAATGGAATTTGGAGAGGTAGAAGTTGTGATTGGATAAAATCAAGCAAATTTCGATTGCAAAATAATTCCTCCCAAGTTCACAACAAACGACAAAAATATACCATTGATGGTCTTGACATTTCCATCAGTACTTTTTTTCTCAACAAAATCTCTCAAATCTAAGCGGAAGGTGCACAATGGCAATTCCTAATGATGATGATGTCTACAACGACGAATAAGAATGGATATAGCGCACACATAGATTGAGAGAGACGATGACCGACACGTTTGAAAATCTCAACGTGAAACCATGTATAAACCATGCCATTAGGCACGATCACAACAAACATACATACCTACATTGTATAACTTCACTAATGGTGAACGTACGTATTACAGAATAGGCAGAGATTAGAGGGAGAAAAAACTGCACACATATTGTGATTGCTTGATAGGGTTTGTGTAAAAAGTTATATGCTACACAGCTCACAGTTACACACACAAGGTATTATATAAAGAAGTGAATCGAAAAGTGATGTTCCGCTTAGTACCTTCCCGTCCACAACGTGTATCCGAAGGAAGACACAAAACAAGAACACAAAATGCTCTTGATGAAGATTAATGGTTTACGATGCCGCTAAACAACTCACTGCTTATGTAATGCTAAACGGAGAAGAGAGAGAAAGATGCGCTCAACAACACAAAAAAATCTTCATGCATTATCCACTCTTCTCCGGTGGAATGCAATCCAATGCGATGCAACATGGGTGATGAATGCTTGCAGAGATACCTTGATTTTCGATACTTTATTTTCATCCGTGCATTTCTCAACTTTTTTGTACTACTTTTTTCTTCTTCTTCTCTCCACTCACAAGCAAACATCATTGAGGCACTGAAGAAATCTAATAGTATGATGCAGATTTACATGTGCATAATTTAACATGGTCCGTAGAGAAATTAGAAGAATGAATGTGTCTCATATTATCAACGTAAATCCCTTTTGCTTGAGTGATATCATCAAGCCTTGAAGAACATGCACAAGGGATTATCCCTTTGATTGGGACTATTCAACAGTAATGAACGTTAATATGATATATGTATAACGTCATCTAGACACATGGCGCATCATGTCTATTACACAGCTGACACAATTGGAACATTTAGAGGAACAAGGAGAGTCATATGCATGCACCTGCTTGACTTTCTAAACCACTGTGAAATTTTCATTTGTGAAGGGTGTTGTGTGCAATGAGTCATCTTGAATAAAACATGACTTCATAGAAAATTTGTAACATAATGAGAGCAAAGATGACCAAGTTGATATCCTCTTGAAATGATTCATAAGCTAAAGTTGACTACACCGGAAACCACAAAGGAAGCGTTTTAATATATATAAATGTTACGAGTAGCAAGTCTGGTGTTCTAGGCCAACATCAGGAAATCTCCAGAGGTCCAGGATTGGATAACGTTAACAAATACACGAACTACCAAAAGGACGAATAATGTGCTCACCTGAAATAACAAAAAAAAGAAATGTTAGGTTAGTTTAAAATTGAAAAAGGATATCATCCCAAGTCTCAAGGTTGTTATATGACTTGAAGGAGAAATAAGCTGATGCTACAGGCAAAGCAAAAAAGCTCTCGCAGACTTTTCCCAGTAGACTGCTCCAATTCATTTTTTACGGGGCAATTCATTGTTTTCATTTCTCACCATTGAAGCCAAAAGCGGCATTGGAAGGGAAGGATGAAGTTCATGCATCACTCTGAGAATCAATACGATTTTTCATCAATTCCAACGAAACATGATTTGAAGTGCTATCACTTCTTCTCCGAGAGAGGAGTGCTTGGGGAAAGAGGTATTTTTTAAAGGGAAAACATGAAAAAATCATATGGCAAAGGAGATAAAAATGAGAGAAGGTACGTGACCAGTCATACGGAAAAACAAATATTCCATTGTAGAGAGTGAGTAAGAGAGCAAGCATTGCACGAGCGGATTCAAGTGCCTACTTACTATTCTTATATTTCACCTAACGAGATTCCACTTCAATTTTGCTATGAGGGTTTACCAAATACGGGCTTCCGAACTGCGTTGGCTCTTTTCCATGAAAAATGTACACAAATTGTAGACACCCTATGGTAATAAAAACACCAGAGGGCGCTGAGTAAAGGTGAGAAAATATTACTCTTATACTTCATTGATTTAAACCCAGAGCTTGCGCATCTTTAAATATGGAAGATTTTTATATTGAACAATATATTTTAGAAATGAACCTTTTTTATAAATTCCAGCAGAGTTGTCAGAATATGTTTCCTAAACTGAGATAACACGTGCCTTTCAGTTTGAAAATGCAAGAATTTCCCTGATGTAAGCAACTCTGGAGGTTTAAGAGGATTAAGACTTGCAATTCGGAAATTACACCAAGGGCAAAATTACATTTCCACGAGGACCAGCAGGAGAGTATGTACCCCGTAAGAGAATAAACTTTCCTGGATAGAGGAAAACCTGCCACTCCGTATTCCACACACATGCACAGACACATGATGTGAAATGGAGTAATTGTACAAGTGCACCCATACAAACTCTTGTATCTTCCCATTTCTTTTCTCAGGCCAATGGCTTCTTCAAGGGAAAAGACGAGATTGGCCAAGGTGTTGAATAATTCATCACATAAATAGGAAATCGGAAACACTTGAGACACTAGTTAAGAAGTACAAAGAATCTCATCAACCTTTTCTCCTTTACATCTAGAAAGGTTGGGAATCTCCGTGGAAAGAAAAGTTGCCACATTCAAAGAATCAAGAATCACCATTTCATGTATGGAAAGCTTTTCCCAAGACAGGATAATACATACTTTTACCCTCATGTAATTTTCACAAGTTTTCTCCAAGAAAAAAGAAGTCATCTCTGACTTTCTTAATTACTTTGTGACATATTGAGCCGCAGTATATATTTCACAGATTTTCTCCACTCCACTCACTTCCCAGTACTTTTGTTAATCATCCTTATTTCGTGGTTCCCTTTTTGAAAAAGAATCTCCTGAGTATCCCTCCTCTCATTTCTGATTACCATCCTGTTTCGTAATCATCACTGCCATCATGATCATATGCTATCCCACTCTAAATTTGTGGATCCAGCACGTCTGGCTAGAAAAGCTTTAATCATGAGTCTCCGCAAGATCATCATTTTACAAACCGTCATCTTGATATTATTCCTAAGCAATTTGAACACTTTAGTTCATTATCATCATCCCAACATTGAGGAGCATGATGATCGCTTCTGTTTCTTTTAAAATCTTCCCCCAATCTCAACTCTTTTTCTGGATAGGAAACTTGTGGAAAATCTCATTCTTCCTTTACCGCTTGAGTGAAGCATAATAGAATTTTGAATCTGGGAGCAGGATTCGTATGAAAGAAATGAAAATCCTTTTTTGTCCATCTAAACCTACTCTGTCTGCACCTCTCATTTCAAAGTTTCTCCTTATGTCTATGCACATTTTCCATCATTTATTTAAATTTATCCATTCATTTCCCCTCTTTTATTACTCTCTCTCTATCTCTTGTTGCTTTTCAACAAGGGCTAAATGAGTGAGGAAATATGCGTGCGTAGCTTTACTTAAGGAGGGTAATGGTTATTCAGAGACAAAATGTGTTATCATCCTCCTCTCTCAAGATATATTTACATTGTACAGAAGCTCAACTCCGCTCTCCTTCCTCTTGTGAGACGGTATACTTTTTATTATTTACAATCCGACTTTCTTTTTTTGTTGGTGCTCACTCGTAACGCGCAACCACAACAAAAAACTCTCCAGCTGAACAATCATTTTTGAAGAAGAAAAAGAAACCAAGATAAAAAAATTGTTCATCATCATCCTCCTCATAGTCATCGTGGTACGCACACTGAGCAGATTTTTTTAGTCATGAGTGAGCACCATCGTCATTTCTTACATGTCTTACATTTTCATCCGTTTCGCATCGCAGAACTTTGAGGGAGAAGCGGTGTTCCGTGGTTTTCCTATTGCTATTGTACTTGTCATGTCAGAAAATGAGAAAATATTCTTGCCTAAAGTTGTTAGATTCGTATAAATCCTGAGTCAGCTATAATAAAAAGGTTGAGGGAGAGAGTTTTCAATGCTCAATGAAAATCACGACTGGGATATTAAAACGCGTCAATTTAGAATTGTCTGGGGAGGAAAATGGGGTAGTTTAAGTTTTGTTGTGATTTTACCTCTTCGTAGGAGAGGGAAACGGATTTTCTATAGTTGCAAAGTTGTCTCGTGCGTTAATCACCTAGAAGAGGAGGAGGTCAAAGCTTGACTTGAACACTTTTCCATTCTCTGCTTTTTTGATTAACACTAGTAATCGAGGGCAAAGCTGGAATGAAAAGGAAAACTCTTTGGAAATTTTGGAAACAAAGAGTCGTAACGACTTATTGTTATAATCTGAGGGAGATGATGGGAACAGGGGTGTGAATCAAAGAAAAGTTTTCACAAAAGTGGAAGGATTTCTAGTCTCCTCCTTCTTATTTTGCACAAAATGCAGTTTACATAATGTTGCAATATACTACTTCCAAAAAAGGTATAAGAGAAGGGAAGATTAGAGGAATATTATTCTCTAGGATTTCTTTCTACCGTAAAACCTTCCACGGGAGAGATTAGCACTGGAAGTTCTAATCTGTGCTAGAAGCCTAGCTAGTAGTTTCATTAGACGAGTTATGCTAGCGAGGATCTTTAGACAGGGTGGTTAATAGAAGACGACAGCTACATACGAGATTGCATGAATTCTCATATCCTTTCGTATGCGGGAGAATTGTAAACTGCGTCTTTCAAAGTGCTTTCATTCCAGAAATCCAGAGTGTAGTTTTTTCTCTGAAATAAAATGCACTTTACAGTAATGCACTATCCATTGGGGAGCATTTCAAGGTGGAATTTTGAACAGGATTTTGGTAACCAAAAATGTGCGAGTTATGATGCCGCTTTGCTATTCTTGGGAATATAGCCAATTTGTATACACAGGTAGATAGGCAGCCGTGTTTGAATTGTAAAAGGAAACAAATATTGGTACTTCAACTTCAACGTAACTGGTCATATTCAAGATATCAGTTTATTTATTACGTATAAAATAGATTGATTATTACTACAAAAATTGTACGACTAAAAGTATTGTCCTGATTTCCTTATGATGCAAGTTACAAGCTTGTAATCTTCGCCAGTGACTAATAATTGTCTCAATGTCCACGTCCCCATGTGGCTTTCCTCATTCTCATCTTAACAAAAAATATCATTTCCTAAAAATTGTCTTTTAACCAAAAAACTGAGTAAAATTATTTGAGGTAACATCATCCACGCTCTGTTTCATCTATGTGATTCCCTCGCACATGTACAACATATCGGCAATAATGACAACTTTTTCTTAGCCCATTTATATAACTTCCTCAAAGAAAAGGGAGGAATCTTTGAAGACTTTGGTTGCAACTGGAACGGTACAAGAGAGAGAGAGAGAGAGATGAAACACTGACCGCAATGACAATGACAGAGTACTCTTCCGCAAAACTTCTCATGCCAATCTAGAAGATTATTAGGAAAAGTTGAATTCTCCCTCTCTTTCTCGCTCTACAATTTTCTTGTGAAAACTTGACGAGTTTCTGGTGCACTTGTTAAAATAGCTCTGAAGACGAACCTACAGAGATACATACATCTAGCCGCAATATTATCCATATAACGTATTTATCGTACAAGCACGTTCCTCTCTCACTTCCCGTTCTTGGCTTATTTTCCTCTTCTCGGGCAATATTAAAACCGACTTTGTAGGTTTTACTTTTGTGTACTACCGCAACATCAATGGCGGAGGGAAGAAAAGAGCTGAGGAGGATTTCTCTCCTCTCTCTCTCCTGCGAATTCCCATGATAAGCAATAATGTTATATTAGGAGAAGTTTCCTACCCTCCCAACACAACAGATATTTTATACCCAACATTTGAGGAAAAAGGGAAAAGTTGAAGCCATAGGCGAAGACAACAACAGCTCCTCTTCGTGCCGTCATGTTGTTTGATTTGCGGTTTCCAACTTTGTGTGTAATGACGCTCTATTACAAAGACGGGCTACACGAGCATAATATCATTGCAGTAATATTCACTAGTAGAGGGTATTATTGTACATATGAGTTTTGTGTGAGTTATACAACATGAGAAAATCCTCCACTACCCTTCCACCACTACCATATATATCTTTAAGAGTTGTATGCTCGGTGAGGAAATTAATGGTGTCATTGTCGTGTTCCACCCGCTGCACAAATTTACTGACATGCTCGTATACCATCATCATCTTCCCTGTGCATTGTTACATTTATTGAGGATAGTGTATGGTAGGGAAACACGCAAAAACAAAATGCTTTCATAATATATTTTCCTTTAATATAAATAGAGCATAGGACAATAATATATTAAACGCCATGAAAGATATATATTCCAAAGGATCGCAATAACTTTGATATGTCGGTCGGTTGGTTGGTGCGGTGGTGGCTATATAAATTGTAGCACATTTTCTCTCTCTCTCTCTTCTCATCCTCATATTATTTGATTGTAGCTAACTTTGAAGAAGAAACAAAATTGTGATTGCGATGCTACTCCTTTATGACGCTGATCACACTCACAAGAAACATCGAGACTGAAGAGACATCGAAAAACGCATAATTTTTCGGTGGGGCAATGGTGACGTCTCATATTTCTCAAGTGGTAACAATCCCACCACACTCCTCACTCTGACAAGTATAATAACAGTTAGTTGAGACCAAAAATGGATTACTGTTTTCGATAAATGTGTGTGTGTGTTGGCTTGATACATAAAAAAAACTTGTATGGTAGATACACACTTCACATCACAATCCTGCGCTTAATGTCAACCATGATTGGCAAACATGTGACAATCGCTCTTTATGGTGTTGGCCGCCAACGATCATTTCCTTCTCTCGGGTATACCACCATCTTTCATTCATGTCTTATTCTCATAAGGCTATATTATCCTCACTCGTTTTCGATAAAGTGCCAGAGAGAGAGAGAAAAAAATATAGCTAAAAAAGAATATGCACATATAGGCATTCCCCACACTAGCTCATTTTATTACCTCATCTTGACGTTCAAAAATGTACAAACGTTTATGCCTACACGCACTTTGAAAAAAGAATGTTGGAAATTGATTCGCTCCGCTTCAAGCCAGTTTCACTAATGGATTGGAAGTAATGGGAAAAATTGTTAACAGTATTTTGAAAACGTGTGTGTTTGCTCCTTGAGCCGATGAATCCTTTTGAAAATGCATCGACAGCTGTACTCTCGAATATTGGGATGATTACAGGTAATTCAATCAGGAGATAAGGGAAAGATGATGATGCTTCGATATGAATTTATGAATAACGCGAACAATGCATAATATCGGATAAACATTGTATAAAAAGAATTAATCGAGTTGATCGACTAGAGTCATTACACAAGTTTGGAGATTTAATCAGTTTGGCGAGAAAGCTTCCTTTTGGCAGACAAGAGATGGTCATATGTACTCATCCTCATCATGTGCAACACACCACAGCCCTCATAAACTAGTCGAGGGATGGCTCATCAAAATCATCATCAAAGCCTTTTGTCTTGACAGTTGATCATGCTCATGTAATCTCTCTTGGTTGGATGATGATATTTGTTTAATCTTACACAAGAGGAGAAGCTCCCCGCGAAAATGATTATTTTGCGAGAAACAGGTATTCAATGTGAACAAACGAGAATGAGGAGTTTGTGATTCATCCTGTATGCCCCTGCTCAACTGCTACTTTATAGCTTCCGTATTAGGCTTCTTTTTTTGAGAAGTGAGTTTGGCAATGGGATATTCAACAAGGATGAAGAAATCATTCACGAGGTAAGAAAATGAGAAGAAAAAAATGACTGAATAATAACAAGATAAGATGATGATGATATGATGAGTATGAAATGTAATTCGAGAAGAAGATCCACATTGAACGTGATTACTACGTGGATCAAGAAAGATATTCTACTATGTTGTATGTGCAAAAATCGGGACTAGACCAGCTGTCTCTTATTTGATGATTATGATTACATATTTTTGTGTGCATCTCAAATCTCAACCACTTTTATATGACGATGTAAATGGGATTTTAATAAATTACTCAAACTGACCATTAACCTCCTGCGAAAAGTTTTCATTTGAGAAAGGAATATATCTACATGTTTTGAATATATGTTCTAATAAAATATATGCATATGTTTTTATAGTGGACAACTTTGAAGGGTAAAAATTGAATTAGAATAAAATGGCCAGAGTCACCGTTAACCCCGTTATTTGTGAGGATTGAAAAATATGCAAATGTGATGCATACACAAGATTTTTTACCCACGAGGTATATTTTACTCAATGGTCATGTTTTGATATTTGCATGTCGAGTCTAATATCAACAGGGATGATATCAATCCCACATGATGAAAAAGAGAACTTGAGCTCCTACATTTTCCCGAAAAAAGGTAGCGGTGAGTTTTAGACAGAGTCGTACAATAAAATTGACAAGGTCCTGTTCTCAGCAGAGAGAAGAGGTCTCTTTTGCTTTTTATTATATCCTTGCCAGTAAAAGATTCATGATGACTAAAGTAGGGAAACGAAAAAGAGATAAAGTTTTTTTTTCTCTAACCCATCTCTTGACTCTATTTGGGCTACACCTTTTAAACCTTTCCTCTATTTTCATTAGAAGACAAAGAGCGGAAAAAGCATAATGTATGAATGTGAATGTATGAAGACGAGAGCCCACCTCGACGTAATGTATTTTCCTTACATTGTCTGAAAATGAGTGGAGAGGAAGTGAAAAATTAGTTTTTTAACACATCCTGTGAGACTCACATCATCCTCGTCAAAATATCAAAGACAAGATCCAGATTTTCACCTACAAAAAATGCAAACTAGAGCAACCTAGAAAATGCAAATGACTCAGAGCAATAGTTGCATTTAAACTTTGCTATGAGTCAACTTAAGGCGGATAATAGTAATCATGCGATGTGGATGAAAACAACAAAAATCCTAAAGCTTGGTAATCATTCTTATCTTCTATTTTCCTTGTCAAATGAAGCACGCAATGTTAATTCAAGGCACAGTAAAATTGACCTACTGCTTAGATCCCAAGAGGTTTTTATGAATGAACGTAAACATTCGTATTTTCCTCTTACGCAAGAGAAATGAAAATGAGGTGGTGCAACGAGTATAATCTCCTCCATCAATAATCCTAAACTAGTGCATCTGATTACTTCAGGTCATCTTTCTAATCTCGATGAAATTACAAGGATTTTTTTCTCCTCTACTCCTGTCAGATTGAGTGGACATTATCGTTATTATCAGGATACTGATCGTAATATATTATTCAACGTGAATAAGCTAGAATATACACAACTCTCAAATTTCCGCCCTTGTCAAAGTCTCTTGTCCTATGCTCTTGGCGTTTTCAATATCAATTCATCTTTCCTTACCAAAATGACTAATCTATTCTAGATTTTCATTCTCTTCAACAACAAAAACAAGCTTACAAGAAAAAAAGTGATTATTATTTGTGCAGAGTTAAAAAAGTGAAGGTGGTAGAGTAGCTCGGAGAAGCATATCGTGATAATGAGAGGATAATGGTGGAAAAACGTTCTGAAATTAGGGTTGTATGCATTCGTTTAAAAAAAGTTTGTATGTATATGAGAATATATGTGTGCAGTATGGGCGTAGGTTGTCTCTGCTCTTGGCTACTTTTCCAAATGATTGAATGCCTCTAAAAGTACAGTCCTTCTACTACTGGGCGTATTCACAATTGCAAGAAAATTGTTTTTCAGCTCAACTCTAAACTTTTTAAAATGTTTACGGGAGAAGGGATACTATGCATATGAATTTTTTACTCTACCCTAATTTCCAGCACATGGCTGCAGTCGGAACTCTAAAATTTCAGGATGAGATGATGATGATGATACAAAACACATTTTTTGGGACCACTGGATGAAGTAAAAAAAAGTTTTTTTCGTCTGCGGCTCCACTAATTTTTTGAGAGAGCAGCTGCTCCTGTTGTGTATACGAGTGTCATGAGACAAGACAAGAATGGAGCGGCTACATTTACAGTTTCCAACTTTACAAATTAAATGTGCAAACTAACAGACATATACAGAGATTCAGGATGAAGGAGAGAGAGAGAAGGCAAAAATGGGCACTAAAAGCCGACCATGCATGGCTACCGAAATAAAATTATGCTTGCAGC
Source organism: Sinodicranocentrus sp. ZH6 (assembly GCA_027743935.1). Classification (NCBI taxonomy): domain Eukaryota; kingdom Metazoa; phylum Arthropoda; class Collembola; order Entomobryomorpha; family Entomobryidae; genus Sinodicranocentrus; species Sinodicranocentrus sp. ZH6. The sequence goes on from JAHZNA010000356.1 coordinate 18,244, forward strand.
TTCCCATCCCGTCGTTTAGTGCACAATACCGGGCAAGATTTTTTCCAAAAGGGAGCTTATATGACGACTTTTTTCGTCTCTGTTGGAGTCGTAGAAATTTATAAAGTTGGGGATATGCTCCAGGACAAAAACTATGTTGTGCTTGGTAGACCATGATATAAGAAAATTTCTCTCGTTTTCTCTCTCTCTCTCCATCTGATTAAGATGGTTATCTATCGGATAACATGGAATTGTTCAATTTACGCTTACATTTCTTCCTAGAAAATATCTTGGAAATGCATCTCACACAATCCCCGCTCGTTGCAACTTCCTCCGGACAAAATTCCCCTTTTCCGACCTACATTTCTCTCTAATGCTGGGCCATTTACGGCATTGCGATATGTATCCCTGCAGAATTGCTCAGAATGCAAACAATTCTTTCTCGTTTTGGGAATCGCTTAAGGTCACTGAAATTCAACCGCTTGGTCATGCCATTTCCCTTCAAATGATGAGATTATTGGGCTCTAGTCATAAAAGCATCCAACTGCAAACATTTCCCGCATTTGCTTCACCTACCTACCACATACCACATTTTCCCCTGCAACCATAAAAAAGAGTAGCCTTTCCCCACAAATTAATTACACTCGTGGTATGCATAAAATCCATTTATTTTCCTAGAATCCACTAACCACTTCTCTGATTCCACTTTGAACGTAATAAATGTGCGTAATCATCCGCTCGGTAATTGACTCCTGTCTTTTTCAAAAATATCGATACAAAAGCATGATGAATGACGAGCTTATAATAAAAGAATAACATGCCAGCATTCCTTTTTTTATTGCAAACCTGCTGCCGCTCTCCATACTCTAGAGAAAAGAGTGCAAAAATGAGCCGCACAAAGGGGACTCATTGTTTAAGGCAATATCAATTAGAGGAAAGGCAATAAATTACCTGTTTTTTAATAGTTACCACACCTGAAGGACGACAAAAAAGTAGCTTGTTCGAAATCTACTCCCATTTTGCATTCTAATGATATCAATAGACATACCTAGTCAATGCTCTTAAGAGGCACGCATAATACGTACATTTTTCAGCTGCCGCCGACAGTACATCAATAAAAAGATGCCGGGATGGACGCATTGAAAAAAATTGAAAAGGATGATATGCAGAAATGGAAGGGGTTTATTTGAAATAAAATAAAATTGCTTTTTACAAAAATCTCCCCTTGAAAAAAAGGGCGACCCTTAAACTAAGTCCTGATACAGATTATACATACTTGTTGACATTTAATTGAAGAATAATAGATGGGAATGAATGACACCACACGAGTGGCACTCCAAGGATGCTATGTCGAAAAGGAATATACCCCTTTTGCTCATTGTTATCACGTCAATCTTTAGGTTGGATTGACAAACTGATAATTAGCAGGGAGACAATGTAAATGTTAAATGAATGAAGTGAGGGAAGCGGCTTGAGGATAAAAAATTTAAGAATTTCATATTATCGTACCTACTTCATCTATAGATGATGAAGAATGCCTCACCTAATTCTTGAGCAACCCATATATTATTCTGAGATGATGATAACGATGATGCTTTAAATCAGATGAGAGTGCACGGTTCAGACATGACATCATATCAAGGAGCGAGCAGCCTTGCCGGTGCAATCACCAATATTTGCATACGCCTACTTTGGCAACTGGCAGGGAATTAAATTTCAGAGGATTTTGGCCTTTAGCTTTTGCAAACACGACTACATCACAAACACACACGTACATGTAATATTGATATAAAAAAGAGCAGAGTACATCGACATAGGAGACTTCCATTGAAAAAAGAAGCATACAAAAGAGGAAGTTGAGAGACAGACAAGAGACAATTCACCACGTAGTTATCTGATCTAATAAAAGGAGATAAATAAAATTGCTATTTTGTAGAAAAAAAGAATCAACTCTATCCCTCCAAGGTTTCTAGCTGTCAACGGCAAAGGTAAAGTAAACTAGGTGAGGTTTACAGGCATCCCAACACGACGACAACAATTACATAAAACGTGATCCTTTTTTTTACGTATATCGTGACCTCTTTTTAGTGGCAGTTTTGCGGAAATAGAAATGGAGTGTTTTTAATTAGAACAAAAAATCCATATTTTCTTGATCTAATTATTTCTGGACGATATAATGCTCAACATGTAACAAAAAGCTTTTTAATTTTCTCACGAATCAACTCTCCAACAGTACAACTATCAAAATCATAAAATCCCGCTTAAAGCCACTCCCTCCCGTATGTCCAGTAATTTCAAGTTTCAACTGACGAGAAACAAGTGGAGGAAAAAGTTTGAAAAAAAAGTCAAACCCATGTAAAAAGCCAAGAGGCAGACATTCTGGTTCATCACCTATCCTCCCCACTAATTAGTAATTAGAGGCGAGTGCGAAAAAATGCAAAAAATTGCAAAATCCTCTCTCCTCCCTCACTAATAAATAAACTTGTTCTATTTCTCCCTTAAAAAAATTTCCGACCTTTGAGTTTTTCTTCTCCCGTTGGTATAATATCATGTGTTGATGAATGACGGTCATAAATACGACTATCGGGGTGCTCTCTGTAAAACTGGATTTTGGTCAAACAATCCCCTGCAAATTACCGGGGTTGAAGTTAACCACTCAGCATATATTGTGCTTGTGTAGTGCTTGAGTTACCGACTCACTGACAATTTTATTAAAACTGTAACAATACGTACGTTTTAAATGAATCCCTCCACTTGTAAATTAATACGGTGCTTGAAAAAAAGATTGAGACTTTCTTCAGAGGAAGATGCAACACACGAGCAGACAAGGTACAGTTATATCAATTGTGATTGTAAAATGCATAGTAAAATAAAAGTAGTGTGTACATATGAAACACAAGTCAAGCTACTCAACACGCCACACGAACCCCCGTTTTTTTCTCCTTCTTTCAGCGTTATATGCCCTGCATTACAATTGTTTTCTGATTATTGTCTTCTACTCATCATACTCAGAGAGTATAATGCGGGTTCGTGCAAGAAATCAAAACAGTCAGTTATTCAAGTGGCGGCTATTATCATTAACGTGTACCAATGCACAGTCATAAGTATATCCTATGTTACCTATGTTTACCTTCCGTCCGGTGGATAGGGTACAACATCATCATGTGTAATCACATTTCAGGGATAATGTTTATATTAACTGGTATTTTTCCCAAGTAATTTTCTCCATTGCATGTGCTCCTCGAAGAGCCTCCTCCAAAACATAATGTTGGATGTAGACAATTTTTTTTTGCTATTGGTTTTTTCCCTCAAAATAAATGTAAAGGATAGGTTACAGATGACACCAAACTTTGGAAGATGAAGACAGGTGCATTTCATTGCACAATCGATAAAGCTATAATGGTGGTGTTGTACTTTGAAAAGTTTATTTAGCTGCTGTGCCCCTCCAAGAAAAACAACTCTACTTTTTTCTTCATTGCCCTTGCTAATAATCAGTCAAGTATGAGGGCTTCCTGCTGCTCCCCCGTAAAAAATCTCATTGTCCAGAAGAATCAAAGAGGACAGAGTGAACATTGAGTAAAAATAGAGGACACAAATGTTTTCCAAAGCTAAATGTCTTTTGAAGCTTTTTGAGGAAAAAAAAGTTTGGAATGAACATTAACAAAACAGCCTACGCAGGGAAACACCTGACGTTCTAGTGATAACAGAAAATGAGGTTGTAGAAATAAGAGGACAAGTTGTTGAGGGTAAAATTCGTTTAGCTTGTTAGGATATATATTGAGCCATCATAAAAAAGTTTTTTTTCGAGGACAATTTTTTTCCTCTCTGTCAATGAGCTTTGTTTGTTGTTGGTGACCTACTGTGGAACAAACATAATATGATCCACCACTTTATATTTTACTACTACTTACTCCGCTCTCCTTTTTTACTTTGTTCCTAGTTTCACTCTAAATTCTATCTAAACCATGGCCAAGCTAAACATTTGCTGTGGTATTCAGAAGGAAAGTTTTATACCTTTTTCGCTTACTTATTTCCTATCCTTCGTTGTCTTTTTCTCAGAGAGAGAGAGAGAGAGAGAAGAAAAAGATCTCTTTAGTGCGTTTTCCGTACACCAATTGGAAACTTGGGTTTTGTCCTTCCGAGAAAATAAGCGGAATGTAAGAGAAAGAGGAAAAGTGGCTCAGTTCAGATCAATGAGTACAACTACCACCACCACCACTTTTGCTAGATAACTTTTTTTGCCTACGCCGGAGGACTACTAGTTACACAAGAAGAAGAAGCAATACGAGTTTTTTATCCTCTAGTACTCAGCCAAGTAGAAATAGATTTAGTATATAGAGGACACAAGGAAGCCGAAACCATAAAAATGATAAACAGCCTGTTGAGAATTATATGTAGAGGCTAACCAACAATAAAAAAACGGGTGTGTTTATACGTACCATCTAAACCAGGAGCAGATATAGCTTTTTAGAGGTTATCCCTTGAAATGCCTATAAACGCACACAGGCACACACACACACATGGAGGAGGAGTACATCATCATGACTAAAAATTTAAGTGGTGGAGTTTCCACAAGTAGGAAAAATATATTCTCCACGTGTCTGACTACCATTTAAGCTAGTATGAACAGGAAAAAAGTTTACTTGTGTCGAATGTCATTTTTACTACTGGATCAGCCATATATTTATCCCGTGTGGAGAGCAAAGAAAGGGGTCACAGATGAAAGTAAACCACACAGTGTCTTACCGCAACGGGGACGTAAATCAAGTTAAAAAAACTGCCATTTGCCATTTTTAAAGGGAAAAGGTCATTGTTTTTTTTGGACATCATGAATTTCTTTCAATTAATTATTATAAAGTTGCTCTCTCTGTTTTTAGGGATATATAGAAAATGGTAAAGGCGCGGTCAGTTTTTTTTCTTGGTAAAATAGTGTCCAGCTTCTAGTCGCAGGATGATAAACGCTGCAGAGAGTATTGGTGATGGTGATGATGATGGGGAAGGAGATGAAGGCTAATTTAGAGGAAAGAGTATACCAAGTTGCAGAGTGAAAGCGACAAAGAGAGCGTACATAAGCAGATTTATCTCTAACAAACTTCTCTCTTTTTTACGAGAAGAATCCAGCAAAAATATAGCCAACTATCTGTGTAAAACGAAGAAAGACTGGATGTTAAAAGACGTGCTCATTTTCTCCTTCTTTTTTTCCTCTCTATATTTCCACACCAGTCTTCCTATATATGACTGTCTGCTGGTCGTTTGCCATCTACTCGCAGAGAGTATAGTTTATTCTCTCTAAATGGTAAATAAAAAGGCACTGTGTATTAGAGAAGGATATATATGTATGGATATACATAAGATTCTTTTTTCCCTGTTGGCAGTAATAATGATGGTGGAACTGGTGTGAGTTGCTATACAGTGGAAAGACAAACGAGGAGACAAATTAGATAAAGCCATCCCTCTCTCGTATCCACATTGCTTTCTCTCTGAGTGTATTTCCTTCCCAAGATAGAAGATGTTGTTAGAGTGAGAAAACTTTGTGAGAAATTGCATTTGTCAAATAGAAATGAGATTGAGTTCAACTTTTTCCCTTCTCCTTTGTGCACAACGGCGAAATATGTACAACTGATGCTTTTTTTCTGGAGATGGTATATTTTTATACCTTATCCTTGGAGTTTTCTTCAGATCATGGGAGTAGCATTAAAGAGCTTGTTCAAAGGTATAAACACACACAACATAAAGAACAGAGTTTGTCTCACAAGAGAACCTGATGGTGTTTCAAGAAGGGAAAAAAGTTGAGCGGTGTGTGACGTGTGTCTTCACACATACAAGAGCCATCTTCCAAGACAGTTGTAATATCCATGTAGATTAACCTTTTTCAGATGAGTCTCCTCTTATTCCTTCCACAATCTAATGTTTCTATATATAGACTTATACATTTTTTCTCTCTCTCTTTCCAACTGTGTGAAAAGTAAGAAGAAAGTTTTTTCCTCTTCAGTCCGTGTGCTCACATCACACACGCACCGTCCAGAATACTCAATGTTTTCTTAGAAGAGACAGAGTAGTGGAAGAGGAGGAGGAAGAGAGAGAAAAAAGCTTTTCACTTTTACTCCTTAAATGTCTCTCAAACATTGTCCTTCTCTTTTACCTACATTTCCTATATACGAGTATATCTCACTTTAGTATCTACAAACTACATGCGTAACCACTTCTACTTCTTTTTCCAAGTGTATATTTTTTATCACAGGTTTTTTCGGATTTGCTCTGCTGACAAAAGAAAAAAGAGTGGAAAAAGTGAGAGAAAGCGCTTGCTAAGCTTGCTACCTTATTTGCTCCTGTTATTTGAGAGGGATTTCTTTATAGATACGTTCTTCCCTTCAAAAGGCTTTTTCCTTACTCATTCGTTTTATATGAGGGAGCGTTAAAGTCAAACAGCTTCGCTTTTCGTTTTAACTATTCAACTAGCAAGCAGCGTGAGCGAAGAAGTCCATCCTTATCGTTAGGGATAATAAGGCGACGAGAGAAGTAATTCTGGGAGCTTTTTAAAGAAAAAATTCCTTCCTTGGTAGATTGATGAGGATGATATGTTATGTGTGTGTGTATATATTAAAAAAGTCCTTTTAAAGGAATGTACACAGTAATGTTTCCTTTTTGCGTCTAGGTCTCGTACAACATAACTAGTTGAGAAGAATCAACAAAACGTAGTTTTCAGGTGGATAGGAAAAAGAAAAAAAGTGAGAAATTGCTTCCCTGGAAAAATTTGAATGTTCAAATATCGAGGATAATGAAGCGTGAGTAGAAAAAGGAAAACTTTTCCTGTTTGTTATACTTTTTTCTTGTCGTAATGAAGACGTCTGGATTGATGCAAATTGTGATACTTGAGAGAGAAGACGACGACGACGGGGATGACGAAGAGTAACCATATTTTTCGGATGGTGTCGAGAATTTTTTGTGTCTACCTGGGAAAGCGTAAAAAAGTGGATATATTTTATAACTCTTGTTAAGCATGTAATAGTGGTGATATATCCGTAAAGGCGTTTCTGGTTTGTTAAAACGAAAAGCGTTTTAATGCTCGTGGGATCAGGCTCAAATGTTGACTCAAGAAACGAGCCCGAGAAAAAGTTTGACTTTCGCAAGAGTGAATGATTGTAAGCATCACTTACACGTGATGACGGGGACGATGATGATGTTTGGTGTTATATATACGGTAGTTGTACTTGAACGCCTCTGTCATCTCTCATGATCTGGACAAATCTTGAAGACAACGCTCCGTCTTCTACAAACTCTTTTTCTTTACCTGCCTTCTCATGTTTGTACAGTGGACAGCTATGCACACAGAGCGACGACAAGGATATAAAAAGTCTGAAGAACTCACTCAGGCTATTTGAAGGAAAGCCTGGATTCAATTGAATCAAATCGAATATCTTCAACTTGTCCTTTTCCCTCAATCGTATTTTTCTTCTTTGTTATTTTAACTCCATCTCATGCTTTTTTTTCTCTCGACTCGGATCGGAAAGATAGGAAAGTTTGAGTATTATTTGATAATACATTTTTTCACTTCCCTCTTAACCTTCAAATGCGACGGAGAAAGCTCATCAGGAAAATATTTCTTTGGATTTAGAATAAGGAAAGGAAGTTCTTTTTTGTCTAGTCACTTTAATTCATTAGGAGAGTAGGCTATTCTTAACACGTCTGGAGAAAAGAAACTAGCTTTTTACTTCCCTTTAAGAAAAATCCACACGTACGTACGTAGTGTAGATCTTTGGAGAAGAAGAATCTGATAAAGGAAAAAGCTTTCGAGTCGATAACATAATCAGAGTGTGAGTAGCGGAAGAGGGCAGAAAGACTTTAAGGGGAATGAATCTTGATCACTTTTTTCTTTCGCACCCCTCTATCAAATCTATTTTCTTTGGAAACTTTGTGATATCCTTGTGTTTTTTAAAAGATAGAGCCCTCACTTTTTATTTTGTACTGTATTTAGCGAGACAGTCAGGAAAAAAAGAATGAAAGAAGAGATTTGGTCCTTTAATCATTTAAGAATTTCCCCTCTTTTCAGAAACTTTAAATTTGTCATTTACAAAGGACAAGATTTATGTTTGAAGATTCGAAGAAAAAAAAAGACTGAAAATAGTAGTTTCACAAATTATCACGAAAATCATTCAAAATTACAAAAGGAAAAAAAAGGGATTTTTTCCCCTTTAAAATATATGGTCTTTTCTCATTGTTATTGACTTTTAATAGGAGAGTCACTTTCGTCGTGGTTGTTTCCCTTTTGTCTTCCCCCCTCCTTCTTGTTGATCGGAAGCACGTCATGAGTCTTTTATCGATTACTCAGGAGTGCAAGTATTGAGGGGATTTATCAGTAAAAGTAGATTTTTTGTTGAAAACACTTTAATTGTCTAGTAAACTGGGCTGACAAACTCACGTTTGGCAATGAATATTGGGAGATCGTGACTCAACCTCTAATTCTCTTCTCCTCCTTTAAGGTATTTTTCTAAAGAGGCAGCATCAGCTAAAGTTGCATTTTATCCCTGTAATATATTGGGTGTTGGCTATTCTCCCTTTACAAAAATATATCTGCATAATATGAATATAATGAGGGTATAAGTGTTCAAGAGAAGATATACATATGCATAATGGGATTGCCTACCTGGTAGCTTTTTTATAAAGGTAGGAGGATGAAAAAAAATGTTAAAATACCTGCCAAAAAGAACAGGGGTTTTCTTTGTTAAAATGTGAAAAATTGTATTCACCTTCATTCATTTCATGCATATTTAGCTGGCAGTTAATTTGTCTACTGAAGAAGGAAAAATTTGAAGAGAAATGGAAGAAGAAAAATCTGCTCGTTTTCTTTCATCTCTCCACCTTCTTCTATTTCATATATATACATGGCTGCTGCTGATGATGATGATCATTATTGCACGATGATTAAGAGAGTTTTTCCCCTTTTGCATCTCTAAACTTCTTTCTGCTCTCTTCACAGTTCACAAAAATTTTGCTACTCTCTCACAAAGAGTGAAACAGGTCAGTCACATCACGATTTTAAATATCCATTTTTTATGAGCTTAGCTCACGACAGTTATATTATATGAGGTAAGTAGAGAGAGGAATGTAATGAGTTTTCTTTTTCTTGTCGGTCTTGGCAAACCAGCTACCGACAACATTTTACAATAAATCCCATATTACACGATGCACTTGAGCTGAAAACGCAAGGAGCGATTTTCATTTCATTTTCGTCAATTCTACTATGCTCCCTGGTTTTTAATTCAACTTTTTTGCTAATTTTTCTCGTGCTCCTTGGGTACACAAAGGAGGAGCAGGCTCCCTCAAGATTGCATGTGACTGACATTAACCTGCTCCAAATCGGCTGGCCTGCCAACACAAATGAAGATTTATTCATCAACGAAGGCTCATCGTCAAGGAGAGGGAAAAGTTGTTGGATATTTTTTATTATTTCTGCCAACAACAGAACATCTCGCTAGGATATCCCGACCTTTAAAAGAGTTCCCTCATGAATTAAAAAAAATACAGGGATTTGCATAAAATGGATATTATCTTGGCATATATATTCCAACTAGATGGATTACTTTGGCATGCGAACATATATGCCTTGCAAAATATCCGTATACAAGACGCCGACGGCTGGTAAACAGCCTAGTATAAGTTGTTACATTACATGACACCTGATGTACACAAGGAGGCTAAGAGAAAATGAAAAAGTTAAAAGCCAACAACGCGACCACCATACCATATACCACCAGTAGAGTAGGGATGAAATCACCTTTTAAAACCGCAACTAAACTCACCCCAGCGTAATGTTTACATTCGTGATGATGCTGAAAATTTTAATCTTATACGCATGCTCACCTTCTCCTCCTTTACCTACCCAAAAAAATTGAGTCTTGTGTTTTTTTCTTGTTGAGGATGGAGGCTATCACAAGGCTCACCTAGAAATTTTGTGCTTGCTTAACTGTGCCACTCTCCTCAACTTTGTGATTCATTGCCGGAGAGAATGTTTAGCCCGGTTTTTAAGGGAAATCTTAACGAACTCAGAAGAAAAAGTGTGTTTTGTTAAAGATCCCATCATACCATAACGCACTCGTAATAATTTCACAGAAATATATTGTATATTGTATTTTATACCTACGACGAAGACAAAGGGTGACCACCCTCAAGCCAGAGAATAGAATTTCATTCACAAAAATATCACGGGGATTGGAACTAGTTGTATTTGCAATGAATCCCGCAATCGCAGAAACTAACACAGAGGCTAGAGTTTATTGTGCACAATCACCTTTTCACAATGGGGAATATTACAAGATAAAAAAACAGCTCTGTATTTTTCTTCATGTGTAAAGTTGTGGGTGCCCCGAGTGGAAAAGAGCAGTGAGCTCTGAAATAAATTATTCATTTTGGACAAGCTTCGTTCTCTTTATGCAAAAAATATCGCAGTGTCTTCAAGATGAAAAAACCTGCTGCATTTATAACCCTCAGATAAAAAAATCTACCTTTATGGGTGCACACATGTGAATTGTCACTGCCAAGGATGGTTTTTTCCTCATAGATCAAAAAGCCGGTATTGTTCAAATCTCCTATTCTTTTCTTAACAAATGTCCAAGCTTAGCCCAGTATTGTACCCCACACTGGTTGCCAATCCCTATCTTGACCACTTGTTACAGCGACATCATATGAAAAAGGCAAAATATGGTGGAACAGGGATTAGAGGAAAAGTGAAGCAATTACAATTTTTCACCGAGGAAGGAATCCCACTCCACATATGCTGAGCTATTTCTTGCATGTAATTAATTCTTTAAACTGCTTTTACTACTACCATACCAGATTTTCTTACAAGGGCAAAAACAGGTTGTGCGATTTCTACAGAGCAATTTCTCTCTCTCTTTTCTGCTCCGACTCATTTTATCCAAATGAGAATGATTTTTATGTAGACATGATTTGTCGACATAAAATCCTTGTGAGTATATCGACGGTTTAGAATTCTCCGACGTGACTATGAACTAGTGTACATATGTCGTGGACTCTTCTCAACGAGTCGTTTAACTTTTGCAAAGTGACCGATTCAATTTCACTTCGCCGTCAGTAAAAACTTACAAAACATTTCTCGTACCATTTATTACCGTCCAGAGAGAGAGAGAGAGAGAGAAATGATTAGCATTAGTGAGTATCCTATATTGTTATTACATTTTACGCAATTTGTAAAAATAGGGATTTTATGAGGGAAACCTTGTGTATAAATCATGACGCTCTTGCAAAGAAGATACCTATCCTTTTTAGCCGACTACCATTTTCCATCTTGTTGTGTTTTACAACACTTTAAATTCCCACACAGACAAGAAAACCGAGAAGTCGAACCAGCTGAAAAATAAAATTGTACGAATCCGCGTATAAGCCATTAATAGTAGAAAATAGAGACCAGGTAGTACTTTATATAGTAGTACATCGTGATGATGTAAAATGTATAAGTGCCACTTGGTCAAAACACTCGTGGGAAAAAGACAATCAAAACTCCATGAGAAAAAGTTTTTTTTTTCGAGAAAAGACGCTCGTTCTCTACATTGAGGATTGGATTGCACAAGGTAAATCTTGACAAAAGTAATCTCAGAATCAGAAACAGGTTCAAAACACCATAAGGGATATCCGGTACCTCGGGGCGAAAATACTGAGACAGCATAACCACCATTTGTCGATCCTCCTCATTTGCTCCTATCACTCTAGCTCTCAGATATCCCGTGAAACGAAGCATAACAAACGAAAAGTCAACAGGAGAATAAGAGGAAAAAAGTGGACGATCAAGGATCAGGTGGTGTGTAATACGTACTACAGGAGAAATGTAAGAAGACTGTAAGCTGACAAGAAGGGAAGTGAGTGGCGAGGTGAGGTGGTCTGTTGTCGTTAACAGGCAACCAGGGACCCTTACTTTTAGCCCAGTGGCAGGAGTAAAGCTTGTCTTAATCTGTAAGAAAACGCAAACCTACCTACATAATATTATATCCTCTGCACGCAATATCCGAAGGTGAGTAAAAACAAGAGAAGAAAAAAATGAAGATACAAGAGGAGCAATGCATCCTTACAAAACAACTACGCAAGGAAAGAGGGAGATAGCGTAACTAGATAGATGAGTGGGGAGAAGATAGTCATGAATATAAATAATACATTAGACAATATGTATCACACGAGGAGAATCCTAACTTAATCTAATGCAACGCAACTAGAGTAGGGAGACGAGAGCAGTAAACAAAATAATCGCTTCGTTGCACATCCACTCACTCACACTGATTGTGAGACAGGACAGGAGTAGTATAAGAACCGCCAACGATAAACAAACTAGGAGGAAAAACCAGATTGGGCAAAAGAGAAACGGTTTACACAGCGAAAATTTTAAGAGAGCTGAGCTGAAACTTCCAGGAGAGAAAAGTTTATCTATTTCGTTAGATCCCTATGTTCTTCCCATTGTTTCGTGGAGAGGAGAGTGCATTAGAAAAGATATAATTTCTACCTTTGGCAATGAGAATATTGCATAATCTCGAAATGATTCTGGAGGTGCATTGAATTGCCTCATTTTGTTATTTACTTTATTGTGCCGAGTACGCCACGCATTTGAGACAGGTTGGTAGACTCATGATCTGGAGATTTGAAGGTGGCTGTGTGTCTCAGAGAGGGTGAATCACGCAGCTTCCACATAAAATGCGTTTTGTATCTTGATGATGATGATCATTATTGCGTGAGCACCTACAAACCCCGTTGGCAGGGAAGAATCCCTATTGTATGTATCACTACAAGCCAAACCACTTCATACTCCTTTTTTGATTAACCTGGCTCATTTCGTGAGCTGTTTTCTCTCGTAAAGACATTCAATGATGATTGCTCCTTCACCCAAGACGAGTCTTCCTTTTTCTCTCTTTTTATTAGTTAGTGGGAACACGACAGCTTCTCTTGCTTCCTTTCCTCGTGTTCCTCCTCAACAGTCACAATTACTACTGTAAAACGGCTCATTTTCACTTGTATATTACCTCTTCCCTCTTTATGTCGTAGAATGAGAGGGGATATACACAGGGGAAGAGAGACGAATACTTAACAACATATTTATGCTAAGTATTATTGCATAATCTGGCTGTAGCACGTCGTAACTGCATCATCGTGCATAGATACGTTTGCATTATGAAAAAATAAAAGACTTTCATACAGAAAAAAATTATCACACGGTGGCTCTCCACTGAGGTGAAGTTGATGGTAAAAACGGAAGCTGTCGTGTACACGCATTTATGTAACGCACTAAACGTCACTTTATCCTGAGAGAAGAGTGCAATTAATATTACTGTATATGAGTGCATGCCGCGTTGCAAGATGAGCATTTCCTGGATTTCATTCATTGCATGAGTGAACTGGGAACATTTTCGAATGAATGCTCATCCAAAAAAATAATTCAGCCCACCCTATTGATGTTCCGATAGAGTGAGGTTGAAAGCAAGTTGAAAAGAAAAAAAAATCATGGTAATTTTCTTTAAATTTCACTTTTGGAGAGGAAACCATTTCTACGTAGAAAAAAATCTGGTAAGGTCCAGAACACGTAAGAGGCTGTGATTTGATTTCAATGAGGTCCGTTATATCATTAGCCTGAATTACACACACGAAAGTTAGCCAGCCACCCCCGCAATTATGCAGATTGGAGTAGACATGCATGATGCATCACGGAGGATATGAAGATGAAGAAAATGAGTAAAAATGAGTGAGGATACAAAAAATACACCCTGATAACTGTCAAACGGAAAGAGTGTGGGTGCGATGAACCCCGTCATTTATCTATGGTCAGTTGCACTTCATCTCTTTCAAGTTGAAGTCTGAGCTGTCAAAGGACGAAACAAAAAGGGGGATGATGATCTTGATGATTATCCTCTGTAATGATAATGCACTGCTCTAAATTTAAATGAAATTTCCAATTTTCGTGAAAACCTTTCAAATCAAGAATGTTATCATGGCTCACGAATATAAAAAAAGTGATATGTGTATCGTCGGCAGTCAATTTTTTTTAAAGCTAAAAAAGTCGATTTTCAACGATAGAAAAAATAAGGCTTCAATTTCTTGACAATAATAACAACCTAAATGAATGCATTGCACTGCACACTATGATAATATGGTAATGTGTTAGGAGCAGGAGCACACGATGAATGAAGAGACACACCTTAGAATCAGAAAATAAATGATAATCATGCACTGCGGCATTGCACACCTCAATTCATTTTTTTCTCATTTTCAAGTCGCATCACACTCAAAAACTGTGTGTAAGAGAGAGATGCACATAAAAGAGAGGTTTTTATATTATTCTCTCCATTTTTTATACATATATATCTCAACCAATATAATAATATGCTCTTTTTGATGCACTTCAAAAGCACTAGGATTAGGCTTGAAATATGGAAGAGGTAACAGGGTAAAAAAACATTATTACTATAATGTAAGCTTTGTTCCTTCATCAAGACCGGTTTCCTCTGTAGAGTTTGGCTTGCATTAAAGAAAGAAACTAAAATGTGTTTGAGGATCTCGCTCAACGGCTCATCACGAAACTTTTCTGTTGCAGTGCTAAGTGCAACCCGGCGAAAAAAATATTTTGTGTGACAACACATTCTATAATAGAAACAAGAGGAGGGAGATAGTAAAATTTGCACTTTTAATCTTCTCCACTGTCCTACTCCGGTGTTCCACAAGGGAGGGATATACAATCGATTATCTTCTCTTCTGGGGGAAAATAGAGTAAAATGAGATAAAAAAAACAAGAGGAGGGAGATAGTAAAATTTGCACTTTTAATCTTCTCCACTGTCCTACTCCGGTGTTCCACAAGGGAGGGATATACAATCGATTATCTTCTCTTCTGGGGGAAAATAGTGTAAAATGAGATAAAACAGATGGTGAGCTGGAATTTATCAGCGAGCTCTAAAAAATATACATGTTTAGCGGCGCTCAATATCTGTATCATTTTGAGTTGAATTGAACTTGAAGATTGTGATGTGGTCTCTCTCAAAATATGTTATACGAAGTAAATAATATTGCTAGTTGAATAGTAAATTTTACCCAGATATTTACAAGATTCCACTTATGGTACAAAGAAAACAGCAGTTTAGCTCGAGTGTGTCATTTCCTCAACACATATTGTATTGATTTTAATGAGAATTAATGTTATTTCGGAAAATTGCATTCCCACTATATTAGTGTCATACTTAAGGAGTGAAAGAGAACGCTTTGTTTATCATCAACAGAGAAAATATGCTGGAGACCTACCATTGAAAACTTGTTAAGCGTAACTCACAATGTCTTCTCGGAGATTTTCATATACCTCCTCTTTCCTTTTCCTATTCCAAAAAAATCTCTGCCATCCCAAGCATTTTCCCTGGCAGAGAGCCAACAACATGCGTAAAGAAGAGAGAGAAGATCGAAAAAAGTCTTTATTATCGCAGAGCGTCTCAAAGAGAGGTTCCCACACAGGAAAACAACTCTGTGACAAGTGTGCACTTTATATATACAAACCCAAGGAATAATATATATTCTCTGTTTTTTTCTTGTTCAGATAAAGCAATAATGTCTGCTGATAAACTATTTTAGGCATGTCAGCTTTTGGAGAAAAAAAAGTGCCTATAAAAGTGAACAAGTTGGCAGTTGGATGGAATACAAAAAGGGCTGCTTAAGATGGATGATATGTCTATTTATTTTCAGGGGAGAAAAAAAATTAAACGAGAAAATTATACATGAAATTAATGTAAGTATATTAGTATGTATATATAAATGCAAGGCACATTATAATGCATTAGAGCGTGGACTATTCAACAATACAAACTTCCACACCGGATGTCAGTGGTCAACAACATGAAGCTAATGAATAATATTTTCTTTCAACTCCAAATTCTCATAGCCTTGAGCACCATTAGCTAATACCTATCTGATAACGAGTAAAAAAGTCTTACGAAATCATTTGAACAAATCTGGCAACACGTGTCAGTCGAACCAAGTTTTAACCTTTTAGAAGCCATACTCCTGTGACTATATAAAAAAAACTATACATTTTTTATACAACTATACAACATACATTCATTAGCCATCTGCTGTGATTTTCCGTCTCCTTTGTAAAAAAATCACAAAGACTTTTGCCCTCTTTGCTCCTGACTGTGAGCTGAGCTACTCTCAAAAACATTGAGAAAATTTCGCTTGTCGAGTTTACATTATTTTAGGAATAAATATCCCTCATGCAAAAGTTTTTGTCATGCATTTCCTTGCAACTTTCCAGCGGACGGTTTTTCTTTTGCTGGGAGGGAAAGTGTGTAAGAAGAGCTTCCAGACAGGGAGGCGATGGGCATGAAAGATGATTATGTATTTTAGGCATGAAAGTAAAATGGCCTAGTCTTTCCTAACTTCCCCGCTCTCTTTCAATATCACGCCATTATCGAGTTGAGAGCCTAGCTCGCTTTTGTAAGGATAAGTTATGAAGTGGCAAAATGGAGATCGGGAGGGTCAGCAAGCATATTTTGTCATTGGGAAGTACCACAATCCACACAGGTCACGGTCCACTGGGCTTTATAGGCTTTGAGAATGTGCGCCATGGCGTTATATAATATCCGTCTCTGGTGAAGCTTCCTCTTGTGAGGAGGAAAAAGCCTTCGTTAGCAGACAGAGGAATGGGAGGAAACCGGGATGTAAAGTAGAAAGGATATATGACTCGAGTTTTGAATAAGAGTGATGTCCTCCTCTCCAGCTTTCATCTGTGGCGTAAAGCTTAACACAAAAGTATTGAGAATAGTCATCAAAAGTTCTTTTTCATCTTTTTCGCCCATTTGTGCGTGCACACTGAGAATTACTCCCACGAATATGCATAAACCTTGACTTGACTTAAATAAGAGAGAGAGAGAGAGCAACTCCCAGCAACACTCATACAACATGATGCCTATCATGAAGCAACTTGATCAAGACAACTAGTTCATACATGGAAATAGCTGAATAGGGAGAGGAAATTTATACAGAAAACCGCTATATAGAAACTAAGATCCTATAAAGAGTCCACATGTTATACGAGTAAATCATGCAAGAGTCGAAAAAAGGGAACAAAAAAAGTCCCGTAGGTAGACAAGAGAGAATTAAGGGAGTGAATGTGAAATTATTCCACTTTTGCTCTGGATTCCTAGTCTTTCTGTTTTAAGACATGAAAATTTTCTGACATGATAGAATAATAACATTTTCAACGTAAGGAGACCATTTCTCTCTAGAAAATAGTTCTCCTGTGTCTAAAAGAGGGGTATATCTATATTGTATGAATTTTACGAGGATTGTATATACCCCACCGTAATGCAGCTAGGAGCTCTATTCACAGTTGAGTAACTCCTGAGAAAATTCTCCCAAGGGACTTGCCACCACCACCAATTCTCAATCTTCTCATTAGCCTTAACTTAATCACACTATCGTGTCAAATTACATAGAAAACCAAAGGGAGAAATTCCCAACAGTCCTCCTCCTACACACATATTCCTTCTAGAAAAGGATATCCCTTTCAATGCCAGAGAATAAAATGGTCTATCCTACCATGTATTATTTTCCCTATCCTCTATACCTACCCACAAAAATTATCTTGACAACTGTGAGAGTAAACTGTAACTTTGCCATTCTCTCTGCTAAAGAGGATCGATGACAGGTTAAGTCATTTGTTGCAATAATGTTAACCGTTTTATATATATGTATTTATATATGGAAAACGGAGCAAGTGAGAATGACTGTCATTTCAGTGATTATTATGCATTCAGGCTGACTAGCAATTCACATGAGAAAAAACCATTTAAAGGTTGAGCTCTAACTATTTACACAATTTAGCCTTTAAGCCTTATACGTGACAGTGACAGTTAATGTATTCCTCCTTCTACACCTTTACCAATACTTTAATGGTGAGTATTTTAACTCTTATTTTTTTCTTCTCCCTTTACAATAAACAACTCATCAGCGAAAAAAGAATTACTCTAAATTAATAGTCATAATCGTATAAACTTATAAGATAGCTTATTGTACATCTCTTTTCTGTCGACTATCACCCAGATGGCGAACGGCTCTAGAGAGAGAGCACCGACTTGTAAATATCATCACCTCATCTCTTGTAAAAAATTATTTTACCGGCTTTATGGCGCTATGATAGTTAGTGCTCCTTGTGCGACTATGCGACTTGTAAGCTGTTTATCGATATGTTTTACTTGAGCAAGTTGTGTTGCGAAAAAAATTGTTAACTTTTCCTTTCAGTCAGATAATACTCGAGTTGGTGACCTACACGAGCCACATCGCTCGGTTCGCATCTGTCCTCGAGTAAGAAATGCTGATATGAATCTGTTGATGGGAGTGCATGCAAAAGTTGAACGGAGTAATCTTCTTCTCTGCGCTGTACGTGTTCATGTACGCATATCTGATTAATATTGAAGGAGGCAGAGAGCAAAGCATTCTATTCGCTTTTCATCTTGTGCCACCTCATTAACTTCGATTTTCACGAGATGGCTACCTCAAATGCTTGGAATTTTTTTATTTATCCTCGTGAAGTGAGTATGTGCCCTGGCACGTTGACTTTTAAAGTAGGCATAATATCCACACATTTTTTATTCACTTTGCATCCTCCAGTTTGCAACTGTTATTCCAAAAAGGACAACCACGAGAATGGTTTCATGCTCATCGCATAAATATATCTTGAGCAATTAGGAAATTCAACCATCTGTTATAGCAATCTTTAAGACGGTGGGTGCGTGTCAGGTGGGCTTCCTTTTGTTACAGACGGTGAAGAGGAATAAAAAAATTACGACAACCAATCAAAAACATTGTGTAATTACAAAACTGCATTATATACTCGTACGTATTCATTTGGTTATTGACTTGACTTGTGTATATAAAAAAAGTTGTTACTGGAAAAACAAAAAATAATATATCTTGCTGGTGTGGGTTGGTTATCCTTACAAAATGCATCATGCTCAGGTAACACGTCATCCTTTTAGCAAATGGAATATAAGCACGAAACCCACTAAAAATTAATTGATTCCTTGCAGGATACCTGATTTCATCTTTCATTTAATCCAAATGATATGCAATTATTGACATCCCTCCCACCCTGCCTTTTAAATCCCGTCTCAAAAAAGCCTTATGAAGGGTCTATATTTAAATCCCAATTATTTATTAAATTCGACAAGGAGGAAAAATGAGAATGATGACATTCATCCCATGCGATATTACTAAAGAGAACAAAAGGGCATTTTTTTCCTCGCCTTTTGTCTCCTCCTCTGCTTTTGCTTACTAATAATATTGAGTCATCTCTCTTCACCATTTTACATGAAAAGAGTCTCCGAGGGGAGAAAAACGTTAAAAGTCAAAGTTGGAGAAAGTGTTCCCAACTCTAGTGCCAAAATAAGGCTTAAGCAGCAAGCTGGAGAAGAGAGAGTGCTCGTATGTCATCAATTGAAATTTATGGCTGCCAATATGGGACAATTTATGCCCCTTTAAGCACTACACTGTCACAAAGCCCGGCTCAACGCCTTGAGTGTTACGACTAATAGGACGGGGCTTCTTTTCCCTCCTCCAAACAGAATTTTCCACAGGGTTCCGCTCATTTCCCAAGTTTTTTTTTCTGAGCCGGAGCTCAGCCAAAATTACTCTACTTTCTCACACACTAGCATACCTCCACAGAGAAAGGGCTTCGCAGCTGTAGTCCTTTCTCCTTTTATTCCAATGCGTAAACAAGAACGGAAGGAGAGAGAGGAGCATCAAGGAAAAAATGGAAGGGAAGGAGTGTCACTCACGGATGAAATTAGAATCCATTTAAAGGAGAGGGTAAGAGAAAGAGAGAGTGAGGGAGCACGTAAAATTTATAGTTTCAGTCGGCAATCTCCCCAAATTAAATTATGAGCAGTCCATGCTAATGTGCTGTATAAAGATGAGGGATAAAGCTGCCCGGCTCAAGTGCCACACTGGAAGTGAGTGAGGGAAAGAGAGAGAGAGAGAAAAAAAACTCAAACTCTCTTCTGAATAATATCCCTCTCGTTAAATAAATCCGTGCTGGAGTCTAACTCTCTGGCTATGCGGTAGAAAGGCATAGCCAAGCAAACAGCTTAATATAGAAGGAAAATCCGACTAGACTTAAAATCCTTTTTTTATCGGGAAGACCATCCACTTAAATTTGTTCTGTCTATAGAGCCACTTGGTCGTTGCCAATTATGCATACAAAGCTTGTGGTCTTGGACTACTGTTACCGTTACACTTTAGAAATATGGGCAGTAGGCCACTAATGCTGTTAATCAACTTGACTGGTTTTAAAATAAAATAAAGGGCATGGAAGGAAATGGCGTGGAGAAAAAAGGAGAATTGAGCAAAGTTCTCACGTTGAATAATTCACGTGTGTGATCCAATGCCCGTTGTTAATTAAGGAGATGGAATGTAAAAATCCCATTAAAATCACCGCCGTCCCCCTGTCACGAAATCTAATGCGTAGATAAAAGCCATGGAGTAACATAATATCTTTATTTTCTCCCTCGCTAAAAATACCCTATTTTATGTTTGAGGTATACTCATCTAGTTTGCGTTGCGAAACATCTCTCACTTACTCGCTGTGGAAGTAAAGTAACTTTCGAAAATGTTTGCGAAACATTATCCCACAACACTCATCCGTATTGCGTTAGACTGTTCTGTCTGTGTGTGTGTGTTTACGATTTTGAAAAATAATAATAAAATATATAATCTTCTCCTTTTTCCAGGACCTTTCTAGACCAGACTTACTTTGATAACATATAAAAAGTGTATTCCGCTCTCATTTCATATAATATTCTGTTTTATTTTCTACCACCCCGTCTTGTTGCATATACAAGTGTCTATATTTTCCCTATATTTTGCATGGCGGCATTTCCATCTTTATGTTTTTGAGAGTGAGGGTTTAATAGTAGGAAAAATGGAAAAGAGAAACAGCAAAGGATATATTCTGCGAGCAAGTGGATCTTCCACTTTGCCTTTCTCAAATCCAATATCACATTCAGGGAATCTTGGGAAGCCAGCAGCTGCACCCAATTTGCATGCAACGTGCTATCCCACAACTTCTCCCTCGATCTTGCACACTCTCAAACAAATTCTTACTCGAGGAAGAGCCAAAGCCAGTGGATGTATACAAAAACCATAATATATATATTTTTTTACATAGGTATTCATTTTTTTGCAGACAGGAGACTCTTCTACTCTTACTGGAAAAGGGGAAAAGGAGGCATTAAGATAATGCGAAAAGGATGGCTGGTTTGGAAGAAAAAAATTGAGAAACCAGTTCATGTCCAGCCACAATGTGATGTGGAAATTTTCAGCATAGAAAACACCACTCATCATCATAAAAATGTGATCTCCTCTTTGCAAAGAGGAGAGAAGAATATAAGACTTAAAAAATAGATGGATATAAAGGCTTTGTCTCCTTTTCTCTCTACAACAGATGCAGTTGTTTAAAGAATC
This sequence comes from Sinodicranocentrus sp. ZH6, assembly GCA_027743935.1. Taxonomy (NCBI): domain Eukaryota; kingdom Metazoa; phylum Arthropoda; class Collembola; order Entomobryomorpha; family Entomobryidae; genus Sinodicranocentrus; species Sinodicranocentrus sp. ZH6. The sequence goes on from JAHZNA010000356.1 coordinate 39,716, forward strand.
CAGTTTTTTCTCTTTAGAAGTGATCTGATCTTCTGAAGATGATCATCAGGGTTTCTTGTCTTGAAGCGTTGGCCACTTATCAGAGTGTAAGAAAGGTGTTGGACAATGTATAATCTGGCTATGTAAAAACAAAAAGGTGGCCATTGTATACACAACCCACAACTCTTTCTCCTTGAATGGATATCTTATGTATATTTCTAGTCTGCATAATATAAAGCTGGACTACTGATTAGACTCATCATGAAAAGTAAAATGTTGATTGTTGGTGTGTTAGCTATATTTTTTAAAAAATCAAATCCCTTAACATTTGTAAATAAAAAAAGGGAAACAAGTTTTTAGCCAAGAAAACTCTCTGTTTGCTTTTTTCCATTTTGTTTTTACGACGCAATGAGTGATTCGAGTTTGGCATGCATTTCCACAGTATCGCGTGTGAAACCTGTCTTTTTCCCTATCACATGGGGAAACTAGTGGCGATTATAAAAATCACAGAGAAAAATCTCCAACGACTTATCATTCCAGGACGTTGACTACTGGAAGTGAAATTGATCCGATATGGATGCCCTTAGGGGGATAAAATGTCTAAATTGCGAAATTACTTTTTCATCTTGGTTTTTTTCTTACTCAATCTTACAAAGTTTACATCCATCAAGATAGCAAATGACAACATATGTTCTTTAGTAAGGCACCATCTATATACTTTTTTTCCTGCAGCAAGATGGGTAAAAAGGTTTGGATTCTAAAATGTATTTATTTTTTCTAGAAACCATGTGGAAATGGCAAACAAGTAGAAGATGACAAACACGACAACGCATATTTACGACAAGATACATCGCTTCTAATTTTCTCCTGGAAAAATCCTTTAACGCACTTTCCTTTCTGTATTTTTCTCTCTGATATTCTTCCTTGTGCTTTTGCTTTCCCTATTATTAAGCCATTATCTGCTCGCGTGCGATATGGAATAAGGTATTATATGTTAGCAGCAGCTTGTTGTGTTGTCTCTCTATGTGCAATATAATATGTCAGGGAGTGATGGAGGTTATTAGATTTTCTCCTGTCGCTCCTGTCATGCTCTCCTTTTTCATGGAAACACCTCCACACGCTATTCTATAATATTGGGTGAACAGAAAAGCATTCTGAAAGCGAAACATTTTCTAAAAAGAGAGACACGAGAAAAAAGGGAACAGATTCTGGTGACACTCTTGTGTTTTCCTTTCCTCCAATTTTTTTAGAACACGACAACCAAGAAAAAAACCAGCAAAGCTTCCTCTCTACTATTGCAAAGCTTTACGAGTGATTCAAGCCGCCGACAGGAGAAAGTTAGAAATATATTTTTTCTGAGAAAGTAGCAATTGCATTGAGACAGAGGAGGAAAGCAAGCTGAAGCTGAAGTGTGTACACAGTCGGGAAAAAAGCCAACAAGAATGACATACACTTGTCAACCAGTCCAACAACCGGGGAGAATGTGCTCTACAGAAGGAAAGTGAATGTCACCTCATTCCACAGGGAGAACATATGAGAGCACAAAATACCACTTGGAATGAGAATCTCAGAAATGCATTTCTAGAGGGTGTCCTAATATCTAATAAAATACACGGTGTGGACGTTACTGTGCAATAAACCAAAACGTATTTCTGCTCCTTAGTGATAACACTGCTCACCTTGAGAAAGTGACCGAAAAACGGGGAAATGTAGAGGTAAGATATTTTGACAAGAGAAAATATTTTTTATGAAAGGATAAAGTGCTAGCATATTAAATGTCGTTTCCTTTTATCTTGAGAGAAATCTGATAAATATCAAANTAAATGTCGTTTCCTTTTATCTTGAGAGAAATCTGATAAATATCAAAAGTTTGAAATGCGTGGGATTTTGAGACAAAAACAGTAGAAAGCTGTTAGCCTTTATGTCAATTTTCTGTAAAAGTGAGCGTGTTCACTTTGCACATTTTTTAAAAGGCTGAAATGCCACTCCCAATTACAAGATGACGATTTAAATTACATCAACTTAAAATACGTGGCAAGTCAACAGTAGAAAATTTGAGCCTCCAACCCTCTTTGATCAAATATGGTAATTAACAAATTTTGAGAAATGGCCCGATAACCCGCAAGATTAAAACGTTATTTACATTCTGGAAGAACTCTTACAGGCAAAGTTCCTTTCTCTTTGTAATAATTCCTTTTGACTCGTTATGAAATGAAAAAAAACGAGATAAATACGTAGGTACTTATGTGATGCAAGAGATATAAGAAAAATTCGTGCCAGATGGTAAGATGCTGCGAGTAATAAACCCTTATTTCGTCTTGAGTTTAGCTTAAAGATATAAAAATGAGAGCGAGCATCAGGCGAAAGAGAGAAGTTTCACGAAAAAAACTTGATTTTCCAGTTCATTGGGTTATTAACATGTGTTGTGTGTGATTGAGCGGAGAAGAGCAATTGTATTGACCAAGTTTTCCCGATTTTAGAGCAGACAACAGAAAACAAAATTGCTGATTTTTACAATGCAGCCCAGAAACTCATTTCGTTTGGATGAGAGAAAATGAGTGTGAGGTTGGGCTGAGCTGGACTTATGAGTAGCCTGAAGCTAGAAACAATGTATAAATCTGTATTATAGACACTACCACCAGTTGAGATAGGATAATCTATGCTCCAGAAAGAATCAGAGTTTAATGAGACGAGAGCAGAATACGAAAATTTATCTGCGAGGAATCCCATTGAGAATGTTTTATAAAAGAGCATCCTGGTGGAGGAGAGTATCTGTCACTTTTCAACATGCAAATTTATTTTCTCTCTTGGAGGATGTGTGTGTGTGTAGTGTTGTGCGTAATCTTGAAAAGGAGAGAGATAAGATTGTATGCAATGTAAATCACTGCTTGGGTTGGATGAAACAAAAAAAGGGTGATAGGAATCGTATAGTAAGAATGATGGGAGACAGAAACAAGCAGAGAATGAAAGGAACAGATACTTGAGCAGGTGATGATGGTGAGAAAATGTTTTACGTTTTAAACTAATGGACATTTCTCGTGGGGATAATGTGCTTGAGAAACGGCTTCTTATGATGGCTTAAAAGCAGGATTATTTTGTCAATTAGGAGTTATGTTTTGAGTTTATACTACTGTGCTAGTAGTTTCTGTGTCACTGATCACTGTCAAATTTTGAGAAATTAAGTTAGAAACCTAATTATTGATTAATTTCGACGACTGATATATGATTTATGTTTCAATTTTATCCTTGATTACACAATAGATCTGAAGGGTATGTTTCCACGCGGACAATCATAAAGAGGTAAAATAATTACTTAATTTAGGTTGAACACTCATCGTCATCGTAGTAGAAAGGATTATATGCAAAATGCAAAAAACAAGGCAAATGTCCTCCCACATGCACTCGCACATGTATCCTCACTTTCGTGACTGTGATTCACGACAACGCTTGGTGATAACTATCCTCTCTCACCGTATATTTTTGTCACTCTCATTTTCCCTTTTTTTACTCCTCTCCTCTCCAAATTGGCAATTAGTGTAAAGCTTGACGTTCTTGTCAATGGCTGAGCGTGGCTAGCGATGAAAACAATAAAAATCACTTAAAGCCCTCAACAACACAAGAGACTGGCTATAATAAGCAATAAAAATCAAGTGGGCGAAACGCCACCACTCTTACAAGAGTAAATATAGAGTCTCCCGCACAATTTTTTTTATTCTTGTCTTTTCCTCGTAACGAAAACGGCTGTTTCATCGTTTCTTTATTACCATGTCTTCTCTCCAGAAAAGGATGATGATGATGGTGAAACATGTGAAGAAATAGCTTTCCAAGTTGTATATCCCAGAAAAAAAAGGATATTTCACCAAAAGTTTATACCGTATTGAAGACAACCCTTGTCGAAAAAAGCCTTATCAGCTTACCTCGATCTTTCATCTTTAGTATAATTTAATAAGCCACTAGACACACAAGCATGTGTGTGTGCTGACTGCGATACACACCAAAAATATTATTTTCTTTGAGTCCTCTCTCTCTCTCAGTTTGAAGACGCGTGGAAGTAAGCTATAACTCAACTCTTCCATTTATTCTCCGAGTGAGTAAACTATCCTTACAATCAGGAGGATATACCTACTCACCATCTGGGTACGACTGCCATTTAAGAAATCCAATCTTTGCACAACGTTCGCTTCCCTTTCTTCGAAGGAAACTTAAATCCGATTTCTTTTCCCCTTCTCCGCCTCCTTTTGTGCAAGGTGGGCTATATGGGTTTGAGCAAAAGGTAGCAAATCATCCTTCACATGTCAAGTTTATGTAGAAAGCTTTCTTTCACATATGCTTTGCCTGCAAAAAATACTTTGCTCTATTAGTTCAGTTTCACGAGAAAAAAAATATACATCGCGAAGAGAAACGTCAAGAGTCATTTTCTGAAATTTAGTTATACACGAATGTACTCACCGTCATCAAAAGAGATAATATCGTTAAGCATGCTTCGCTACATTAAATACGAGTACGTGAATCGACAAAACTTTTCATTCACTGATACCATTCATTTTTACGAATTTACAGTGGTTTTCTAGGCTAATCTCAATATATAAGAGGGATGCATATGTATGTAAAAATGTACAAAAATCCTTCTTGTTTCGAGTCCTTCCTAACGAAAAAGTGATTTACGCACAATCACAAAAGCTATTAGAGATTCTCTTAAGAGGTTTCTTTCGCATCCGCATATTTCTCATCCAAACCTGCCGTAGACTCGGCAAGATGACACTTTCATAAATACCATTAAGGCCAAGCTACATTTTCTTCTTCTCTCAGAGATGGATAGCATGACACACACGTTCCTTGTCTTTCTTTTACATTGTAGCTTTGTTAGCTCATCTTTGGATGATCTACATTTGAAATCCTTAATAAATTTTGGCCAACTTGAAAGGAATCCATTTTCCGAGCGTTACGCACAAAACGTGTGTTTGTGTACGAGTTTTTCCGCACGCACATTATTTCTCATAGAGTTTTCGTTGAACTTTATTCACTTTTGCTTCTACATATTAATGGATTTCTTAAGTGGGGAAACATATGCGGAGAGAAAACCACACAACCATTATTACCGCTTGATACTGGTCTCGTGGCAGTCTCCTAAAGACACCGTGTTTTTGGGAAGAATGAATGGGAAGGAAAACCAGGATATTCATGGTTTTTCTCTTGAGTCTTTTCCCATCCTCTTCATCGTGAGTTTTGCGCCACATCCTCCAATCATAATTTCAAGATGAGGTTTCCCTCAATAATGCCTCTACCACGGGGCTACCCAGTGATATAGCCCAGGTCGGCAAGGTCTTTTTTTTGGAGACATGAAAAAGCACGGCTATATTCAGGATGATGAGTTTTCGCCAAAGTGAATGTGGAATGGGAACCTGCTCACATTTAATCTCGAGTTTACAACCCTCGCAGAAAAGCCACAAAACGAGCTGGCAAGGACCATCAAGAGAGAAAGGATGAGAGAAGAGGATAAGCATACACACCAGCACTCATTCTTGAGGATTAATAAACTGCGAAAAATGAGTCTGCCCTGGATACCCTCTCTTTTAAAGACGCATGCAGAAAAAGCCACAAAATGACATGGGGCTCACTAGCATGTCGCCAGACATAAAATGAAAGAAGTTTCAACTCATTTTCCTTTTCTCCTCTCATTTTCTCTGAAGGTCGTTACATTTCACGGAAGAGGGGAAGAAGTGTGTAAAAAGGATATAACTTTTTTTTTGCAAAGAGTCATTTTCCTCAGGGTTCAAATTGCATGTGGGAAAATGAGAATGATAAAGGATGGAGGTGAATTTGGCCAAAAAGAGAAGTAGTCTCATTGATGGTGCATCACCTCCATAAATAAAAAGGTGTGATGTACACAATAAGTTGAAATGGAGGGGATATGACATGAATCAAAAGATGAGATATGAAAGGATGATAAAGATATAATGGGAGATGAGATGATATTTTATTCAGTGCGCTGCAACTTTTCCTATTATAGCTCGAGCTCTCTCTGTGTCGAAAATGTGTTTCACCTTGTGAGTAAGTGTAAAAGGTAGAGAAATAAATGTCACTCATTTCCACATCAAGAGTAAAGTGGAGAGCAAGAGATATTTTGATGTGATGTGAATTTAAGAAGAGGAGGAAGAAAATATGGATGACATAAAGAAAACAAAGATGAGACGAAAAGAGAGCCACAATCCCATGTGGTTTGTCCTCCACTGGCCTACTTTTCTTTTGGAAAATTGCATTTTCATATTTCCACCTGCCCACGCTCTGTCAGCGAATTTGACAGGTTGTTTTAAACGAACCACTTATAAGGAAATATACATACATTTGTGCTAAGTAAACGAGCTCATTTCACTTTTCGGATGAGGATAGAAAATATAAACTTTTTATAGAGCAGTTTTAGTTAGCCTTCTAAAAGCGAGGGTAATACAGGAAGGTAATAAGATTATATACGGTGTGACGCTTGTGTGTAAAGTGGGATACCACACGGTCAGAAATTTTGCAGAGTGGTCGTTTCGTACAGGGATATTATTCCTAATGGGTTTACCACACAAGTGGAATCTTCACAATGGACTACCACAACAATGCCCTGAGAAAAAGCCGCAATGACAAGGATGAACACTGCCTAAGTGAGATGAATAGAGGAAAAAGGAGAGACACTGGTTGTGTTTCACAAGACAACTGACAGAATGCTACACCGTTAATTACTTTTGTTTCGAGAAAAAATCTGTTATACATAAGTTGGTCGTGCTCTCATTAACAAAAACGTTAGCAAAATGATTAAATCAGCCGTGTCATTAGATAAGAGCTGATGAGAGAGAGAGAGTGGATGATGATATGCGAAAAAAGTAATTTATCAAAATCAGAGGAATAAACTCTTACTCTAATTTATTTCTTCACTTTATATTATTCCATCTGTCTTTTCAAAAGGGCTCACGAGTCTTGAGGAGGAACTATCCTTTATTTTGTAAAGCTGTGTCGTGTAGCCAATGAAAACAAAAGGGCAAGCTATTTAGGGAAGTGCACGCGACTGAGAGAGAGAGAGAGAGAGAGAAGGATTTTGACAAATGTAACGAGACCTCTCAGTAAAATAAGAAGCAAGACAAGAAAAGAGTGTTCTTGTCAACTTCCCGTTGTCTCTTCTATTCTTGTTTTTTCCCTATAGAAAAAGTGAAATTTTCAGTTGAACTTCACAACTCCACTTCCTTGTTTCATTCACATGGAAAGGAGGAAGAGGGGAAACAAGTGGATTCCATTTTGGAACTTTTTACCTGTCACCGCACTCTCCTTGTGTTTTGAAAGCTGTCAAAATGCAGGACCAACTAAAGTCGACATTTTAAGTTGCTTTTGGTTTTCCCTCATGGTACAAAACTTCCTATTTTAAGTGAACATCCTACTCAACCACTACCACCACGAGAGAAAATGGAACGAGGGTGGAGGTCGGATTAGGTTAACAATATTTTCATTCCGATTCAATTTCCCATTTTTGTTTCATCTATTATATCCTTCTGGAAACGTAAGTGCACAAGGAATAGGGGAAAATGCAGTTGACGTAATCATCCTCGAATTTCCCTCCGTGTACAGAATACCACTTGGACTTTATGTCAACGTCACAATAAACCATTGAGGATTTTTTTATACCATTCTCTCCTTTTAAATACAGGATAGCCCTTTTTCTTCTTTCATGGCCACTGGGATGCATTCTAGAAAGTTGAAAGCTTGCCCGTTTGACATTCATAGAGTTAGCCATGCCAGACCACGAGCACATTAAATACTCCTTTGGAATCATGTCGGTATTTATGTATATATATAATCCTTATTTTTATACATATAAATTTTCCCATAATATAATTTCTGTATGCGGAAGAGTGTTGAGTCAGTGCTCTTTTTTTCCTCTTCAGGACTTGCTTCACTTCCTCCCACTCGTCCGGTTTCTCCAAGAGTGGCCATCTATAAAAAAAATTCTCGGGTAGAGGAAGCCCTGCTCGCCGAAAGGAAAGTCATTCCTAATAAACTAGATCAACACTGTGAGCCAACGTTCCACTACTTTATCATATGTGATGATGCCAGCAACTCCCATAGCTGCTTGAGAAAGAAGAGAGGAAACTACAAGAGTAAAAAAAAAGTTTCCAGAGTGTAGAAATATGTGCAAGTCGGGCTCTCTCTCTCTCTCTTTTCGTTATTCTCCAATGTCAAGCGTGTGCTACCACAGAGGAAGGGAATATTTCACATCTTACATGGATTACATGGCACCAACCTGTCTCCGTCGGTGTACAACTTGACAAATGGAGGTCCAATGAAATATTTACTAAAGCAGCACAACATACAACTTCCGCACCTTCTTCCGACCGATACACCTATTGCTAGAGGAGCTCTTCTCCTCTTCTAAAAAAAATTGGAGCAGAAAAGACTGACTCTGCTGAGAGGAATAACTTTATATAAAATGCAATGAAGAATGGAGTGGTGGAGAGATGACTTTTACTATATTTTTTCTTCTTCTCTGTAAGAGAGCTCAAGTGCGCATCTTAAACATGGAGGATACAATAAATAAATAAAAAGCACGTGTGCCTTCTCTCAATGGAGTGGAGAGGATGGGTTGAATGTAAAACTTATGCAAATCTAGTGTCGCAACCATTGCTGAAGAAAAATATATATACGGCGAATAAAAAGTGGTTCACATGAAATCAGAGAAATTGCAGGGCATTCATCTCCTCCTGTAATGGTATGCTGGGTGTATACTTTTTTTGTATGCGACCGGCCAACCTCCTTCACCCTGTTAGTATTTTTTCGCATTTCGTTGGAAATCCAGCGGAATGGAGAACATTCCCGAGAAATGCAAATCCAATCCTGGTTTATCGATTGGAGAAGAGGAATGGAATGAAATGTTTTTCCTTTTCTAAACTTGTGGAATTTTCCACAATTTTTTGCCTTGCCATCCCCCTCCGTCAAAAAATGAAAGAGTTGAAGCTTTCCCTTAAACTTGTGATTTGTGGAGGGCACCTTTAAAGATAGATTTTTTCCTGTGAAAAATACCTCCAGAATGGGGTTCTGTGCGAGAGTGCAGTTTGCAATAATGGTAAATACATTATAAGAAAAATGTCCACGAGTTTTTCGTCATTTTCAAGAAACATATATATTGCATGTTGAGTTCTTCTGATATCATTAGACCTTATGTAGAGCACCAGAGCCATCATCATAAGGAATGCTTCAAGAAAGCTGGAAAAGAATTCGGAGAAGATTTTTTTCTTGTGCTTTAGCCACATATAATACTCTTATTTAGCTCATTCTCCCTCTCACCCTAACCCTGTCTGGAGAAAACGTGTGAAAAGTGAGATATGCGATGGGATAGTAGATATTTCACATGTCTTTTCTAAGCAAAAAGTATATACCATCAAGCCTAATCCAGAAACACATTTTCCACTAAAAATCCCACTTTGTATGCCATTCGCGGATGAATATTTCCAACAAAATGGAAGCGAAACGACTCGTCCCTTTCTAAAAATGTGAACAAGTGGAAGGAGAAACGAAGTAAAAAAAATCTTTAAAAAAAAGAATAATATCTATATATTTTTTTGTCCAGCAAAGTGAAGTTGGATGACCAAACGGAAAATTTTTCAGGCCATTTTCTTTTCCTTCAGAAAAGAATTCAGAAAAGTGGAAAGTGCCTGAAAGAAAATAGCCGGTACAAGTCTACCCATATAGCTTAGAGGATTGTCTGATAGGAGAGGAAAGTGACTGTGCAAATATATAAAGTGTGGAAGAAAGTGGACTAAAAAGAATTAACAAGAGATATATTTCAATAAAGGCAATAAAGTGAACGGGTGCCGGGCACTGGGCTCCAATACTCAAGACATGTAAACGCCCTGCCAAGATTTATACATGGTCTTCTATCACCCAAGGAGAGAAAAAAAGAGTGAGTATATCCCTCAAGCATAAAAGGACGATGGTAGAGAACGAAACCACGAAACACTAGATATCCTCCCTTTTCCATATCCTTAGACAACAACACATTTCCACACACACACACTCACTCTCTTACTCAGCCACTTACTTGCCGACAGTGTCGTGTGTTGTTACTGTTGAGAAATTCAGAAAACCATGTTTTTTCTTCTGTAGACTTGAAAAAAATACTTATTTTCGAGGAGATACGTACATTTTTTTTCTTGCTTGTACATATTTTCTCCCTTCCTTCCAGCCTTCCTCTCTTGGAATGTCTAGTCGTCCATGCCATCAGCTAGTGTTATTATTATTATCATCATCTTTTCACTTGAAATCCTATAACATTCTAAAAAATACTCCTCTTCTCAACAGCTTACAACATTCAAACTGTCTCACCCATTTTCCCCTCATGCCTTTCTAGCTCCTTGGAAAGAAATGACTCTCAAATAAAAATCTTACACTCGTGCTATTTTTCCACTGCCCTACATTCCAAAAAGAGAGTTGAGAAGGGAAAGGAAAGTGGGGAGAAGGCATGTTGATTTCTTTTTTCCCGTAGGCAGCCTGGATTGTCAGTGGAATACAAAAAAAATATTTTATATGTGTACCCCTTCTCGCCCTCCCAGTCATGTAAGAGAGAGGACACGCTTGAAGAGAAAAAAAAATTCACAAAGTGAAAATATGCAGTTTAACATGATCGCCCGTTGTGCATGTGGAGGTAGAACTGAAAAAGGAGGATTCCTCTTCCACTTGGATTCCTTTTTGCATGGTTGAAAAACGCTCCTCTTAAAGTGCATGACACATGCGAATGTCAACTCTTCTTTCTCCAGATGTGCTTGTAAAGAAAGAGTGAGGAAGACTGGATGTTTTTTATAAAAAAATAAAGGAAAAACCTCCCCTGTAGATACCAATATAGGAGCAGTTTTGCGCTTGTATATCCGCTCACTGAGCAATTTTCGATTCGACTGGAAAAAGGATGCCATTGCTCTCACTCCCAGCACCGCTGTTGCTTCCAATCCTCGTGTGTGTTTCAATATCTATGACTGTGTTTACCAGGGAAGCTATACTCTATTATGGAACAAATATAAGAAAGTGAATGAGGAAGAGAGTGATCGAGAAGGAAAAAACTCCTCATTCACATCACTCTCCAGCCAAAAGGGAAAAAGGAAGGAGTAAACACAAGAAAAAAAACCAGCATGGCATTGAGTATTGATCAGTTTTTTTGGAATAAAAGGCAATAGGAGAAAGTGCATTAGTGGGGGAAAAATTGAAGAGGCTAAAGCGGTCTGTGTGTGTATGTGTGTAGTGGGCTTCTTCATTTCTCACACAACAAAACTCACAGTTTTCCCTGCTCAGAGGAGAAAATGCATTGCGAGCTGAAGAAAAAAAACAAGTTTTTTTTTTGTTTGAAGGGCCCTAAACTTTTCCTTCCATTTTCTGACTCGATTTCCACTTTGAACAGTTTTTTTTCTTAGTCTCTTACCCCTTTTTTTAGTTGGCGGTTGGTTGCTGCTATACACTTTTGGTTTGAGAAGAGTAGTCTACATTTTCATGGAAATGGATCGGTGCAGACGGGATGGAAAGGTTTTGACTTGGATGTAATGGGCACTGACTTTAAGTGAATCCTTGAATAAAGTCTCGTACATACTTTTTTTCTTGAGTTTTGTCGAAACATGTTATACGGACTTAGAGAGGAGTATTGTATGGTATGTTAGTGAAAAAAATACTCTTCTTTAACTTGTCATTCCCATACAGTGCTCATATTATGTACTCCTCTCGATGAAAGAAGGGTTGTAGGAGGGAGAAAAAGTCGATTTACGGTTCAAACTTCCTAAATACATTCAGTGAAATTGGTTCCTATTACATACATCGATGGCACATGCTGAGTTGCTTACAGACTTTTTTTTCGCACAGCTAAACTCATTCATCCAGCAAGTTACACTATAGTTTCTACACTCTCTCTTCTCCACTTCATCTTTGGAGGGAAAAAAACCTGGTAAATTTTTCCTACTTCTTTTTGTCAAGGGAGCTTTATCCACATTCTTGCCTGAGTGTAAACTCTGCTATTTTTTTCTTTCCAAATCCAATTTCATGTTCTTGTTCAACCACTACCGCAAAAGTTGGCATTTTTGTAGAAAATGTGTATTTGCACTGAATTATTATACTTTTTTACGGAAAAGAACCTTCTTCCTTTGTGGTGGGGCTTGAAGAAGGGAAAAATGTGAGATTCGTCATGATCACTTTTTCTAGTGAGCTTTGCTCTCTTGTAGAAAAAAAGGAGTAAGAGGGGAAGGTGTGAAATTGAATTTCCATTTCATATTTATTGCATTCCTAAATTACCCTTGCAATTACATTCCGTACAGTATATTACGAGAGGATATAGTCGAAGATGGTTTTTTGTGCGATATGGATATCTATAGCAGTAATGTATTTCATCTTGAAACGCTAATATAATGCATTAAAAAGAAACAATAAGTGTGATATTCGTAAATCAATCTGAAAGGTTGATAGTGCCTTGAGGCATTGTTGTATGGTGTGGTGGTGCATGGCAAAACAAAAATTCGAAAAGTATATACCTAGTTTTTTGGCGCAACACACAGACGAAGGATAAAGAGGAAAAAAATTTCATTAAATTGCAATCGCCACAAAAAGTCCAATAAATTGCATCCTTTTGCAATGAAGAATAACCATTTTCAGATAATATGCTTCTATATCTTTTGAGTGAACTGCAAAAATATGATGGAAAAAGTAGAAAGGATAATGATTGGGTATAAAAAGTGCAAGAAAAAATCAATACAGGAAAATTGGAATTTTTGTTCAAAAACATATCATCATCAAAGAAAATATGTTTTTGCAATGTACCCAAAACGAAACATATTACACATCCTTTTATGATGTTAAAATCTTATAAAAAAGTTTCTTTTTTGTGGAGACATGGATTTAACTCGGCCAAAATTCCAGCCGTCAGCGGCAGTAATCAATATTCATTCATGGAGAAATGGTAGCATAGTGGGAGGATGTTTGCGGAGGCGAAACCACACACACAAACACAGAGATCCCCATCTTTGACAATAATATAATATCCTTTTTATATGGAACTAGACAGATATAAAAGTTAATAGATGAAGGAAAAATATATATCCGGAGTGGCAGCTTTGGAAGATAGATGGAATACAGGGAGCATGATAAAGGGCCCGTATATGAATCAAAATATCATATGGACACAAGAAGGAGAAAGAAAACGCTCTGTTTTCTCTGTGTAATTCGACAACCTACTCGAGCTCTCCTCCTCACATGCCACAGTTTACACTCCCCCTCCCCCGGCGAAAAGCATCAAGTGTAGGATATACAGACAGAGAAATGAATCAAATGCCACTTGTAACGCATTTACTTCTCTAATCCGAATCGTTTCGATAGATCGGATTACTCGACAGGGAAATATAATACTCTTCCTGGAAAATAATCCAAAGTCTAGTTCTTCCCATTGTAGCAACTCTGTATCACAAGAGGTGATCTACTAATGTTGTGGAACAATCCTATACAGATTATTTTTCAGTTTTGATGTCTACTATTTTGAGAAGGGAATTGACTTTACACACGAATAATAGGATATCGTACAAGCTTCTATTGTTATGACACAAATCCAACGATCTAATAATATCATAAAATACATCAGAAAAGGATCAAATGTTTTTGTAATCTTTACTTTCTGGAAATAAGCTGGAGAGGATTTTACTCTATATATTATTACAAGGTTATCCTTTCCTCCTATTTTAATTCCATTTTTGGCATTCTGACGCACAATAGTAAAAATTGGATAGGGGACTTAAAATTCCCAGCTTGTTCAAAAGTATTTATTGGATGAGATCCTTGAATTTATCTGTCCTGAGGAGTTATGTCCTCTTGTATAACTAATTATA
>JAHZNA010000357.1:0-27309 GCA_027743935.1 Sinodicranocentrus sp. ZH6
GTATACTTTTAATCGCTTAACCTTTTCGCTACCGATTACTGGACATTCAAGTACTTGAGAAAACCATATCAGTGCCCGACATGGTGTACTTAGCTCAAATGCTTTTGCATGGTTCTGATTCTGACCTTCATTAATTGGGATATCCAACAGTGGGTTGAGTTTTTACAAAAAGCTTTAAATAATAGCAATAATTTAATGTAAAACTCAACAAGGTCCACCGTTCGAGTTATTTTTTCCGCGAGTGTATCAATCAACTCGTAATTACGTAAATAGTTATTTTGACATCGCTCGCGATTCTCAGTAAATCTATTTACCAAAAATTATTTTACCAACTACTAATACCAACTCGTAGTATTGGTCACATTTGGTAGAAAATTTTCAACTCGGTCGGCACTCGGCAGACAGTTTAATCGGTTGAAATATATTCATTTCTCTACCTTTAAGTAAAGTCCAATCACGGATTATAAATAATAGAAATTGTGTTCTTAAACAATACTTCATATCATTTAAGATTATCTATTAATGTGTATTGCAAATATATACAATAAAAAAGTGGGTAATTTCATTCTAAAAGTCATTTTAATGAGCAGTCCCGGACAGACAGACATACACACTTATGCAATAATATTGTATGATGATTTTCCAGAGATGAAAATGTTAGTGACATCTGAATTGAAAGTATGAGGTATTTTTAAAGCTCTTTGCTTTAAATACATAAGACCAAAATGTTTCTTCAAGAAAGCATGTTAATTAAATAGGGATTTGACACAATGAACTTGTATGAAACAATAGTCCAAATTGTTCAAATTACGACTAGTTTATTCATACTAGCCTATATTGGCGTAGGAGATTATTGTAAGAAAACGGATTACTGCGTTGCGATTATGCTCGTACTTTGTGAACTGACTGAAGGAGTGAAAGTAAATCTATGTATGATTCGAAAGTATTCAGTTCAAAAGTGCACCATGAGCAATGTTAAAAGTTAAATAACTGAAAAATACCTTACATTTTTATGCGTATTTTCATCTGCACTCGTTTGTGTTCGTTTAGACTTCTGCAATTTCTGTTAAATTGCTACTTTCTTATACCATGTCAATTGAGTAGCGCATATTTTGTTGCTGGCAGAAGGCCACCCATTTCACAAATGAAACTTTGCTTCGGAGATATTTGGCTGTATAATGTATAGTATACGGAAATAATGGAATGGATGGACGAATAAATATGCATTTGTGGAGCGCAAAAACCTGAACATTTACAATTACTGATTTGAATTGAAGGCTAAAAAAAGCCGTTTAGCAGAAAATTTAGCAGTGTGTGTGCCCCATAAACATACATTTTTTGCAAGTATTATTTACTTATAAAAGGCATATTTCCGTTAAAATGCATCAGTCAACATCATCAACATCAACACCATTACATTCTTCCATGTCCGACACTGATTCACTGATTGTGAGTGAGCTTGCAGGTAATTTAATAATATCCTTTAATACAGTGAGGTATCTAAGTTTTAAAAAAATGCATAATGTGCTTTCATTGTATCACGTCTCACGGGTATAAACCAGTTAGTTGCAAATGCACTATTTCTATTTGCACTAACTACTAACAATGGGCAATGATGCACAACGCTGTCTGTCTATGGTCTCTGACTCATTTTAATTTTGCTAAAACTTGCTGGTGTATCAGAATCAGTAAACTTGACGGGTAGTGGGTACTAAATCTAATCGTAAGTGAGGACGATTTAAATGAAAACTCATTCTTTCACATGCATGGCATTTGCATGACTGAATATTGAGTATATATATTTGTAACTCATGACATGACTCATGATGAATGTTTGTAAGTACTTCACAGGTACACCCATATCTGCAGATCATCGTCATCCCTTATCCCTAATAAATCCCTGCCTGGTCTGGTCTGCGTGATTTTTCCCACCATTCAAATGATCTTTCCTTATGATATCTTTACTAGTTCCTGTTTCCTTTCTGAGTTGAAGAATATGTCTTTTAGCAGTTCGTATTAAATTGTATATCTTCAGTTTTATGATTCCTTCAAGAAAAAATACTAATCAGACATTTAAATCTCAAGCTACATCCTACATGGCAGTATGAAAATGAAGTTGGTTAATTCATAACTCTATTCATATGGGTTCTATCTAGGCATTAGGTTTAGGTCTAGATATGCATACTTGTATGTGACTTGTACCGCGTCGATGATGTATTAAATATTCATACTTCACAAACGGAGTTTACTCATCGTCAGAAGAGCTCAGATTTTTTGTTATCCTCTATTCCATTATGCACTCTATTTTTGTACTACTTACCTACGTTACCTATATCGGAAAACCAACACAATGTAATCTTCCTTCGTTTGGTTTTAAAAACGAAAACAAGTCCAATACGGATGGATATATGGATACGCTCGTGGTAGCGTATTAATGTATGGTTAACTTAATATAAATAATAATTGGTTTCATTTTTAGTTTTGTGTAAACTACAATAAATGTGCAAGAGATATCGAGTAATTTCTAAACCTGAAGTCAACGAAAATCTTGTTTTATTAATATCAATCGATAAAATTGTAACGTGCATCACATAATCACATCAAAGCTCACGGCATGAATGTCTTTCAAACGAAGCATAGCTTCGTCAATACGTAATGCAGTCAGTTGACGACTTGTGATTGATATGTTTGTGACTTGTGATGCTGGACTGAATAGGTTAGAAATTAGAAATGTGGAAACAAACCGTGCATGCGAGATGCGATGCGACATGAATGAATGTTTTAGTCTCATTTTTTTACAAGAAATGTTTTGTTTTAAATTACCAACCGAGATAGAAGATCCAGAGATGAGATGCGTCGTAACTTTTATTTCCTGTCGTTGCATTCTGATTACATATTGCAAGTGGCACACTACAACCAATTGGATACGATTATTCTGCACATAAAAATCTACGTTTCAAGTTTTCAAAGTGGCTTATCTGCGATTTATTGTAATTTTAACTAGCCAAGATTGCATTCCTCTAGTAAATTATAGATACCGTTACAAATCATTCATCCATTGCCATTACATAGGTATATTTATTTAGATTTTTGAAGGTCCTAAAAATGTGCGGCGCACACGCCTCTTCAGGTTAAAGAATTAATTTCTTCACACATCAGCAAATACAATACACAATCTCCGCCTTGCTTGGCAGGATGAACCTTGATAGGATATAAGATCAAAGATGTGGCATAGTGTGATAAATACCTACTGATTAACCTAAACTGATACCCAATGGATGCTCCAAAGACAGGTAAAGAAACAAAGGATTTTTCGTATATCTGTCTGTACCGTAAATGTGCTTGTTGCAAAAGTTCATTAAAGTTTAAGTTTACATTACTAGGAAA
This sequence comes from Sinodicranocentrus sp. ZH6, assembly GCA_027743935.1. Taxonomy (NCBI): domain Eukaryota; kingdom Metazoa; phylum Arthropoda; class Collembola; order Entomobryomorpha; family Entomobryidae; genus Sinodicranocentrus; species Sinodicranocentrus sp. ZH6. Next base: position 3,388 of record JAHZNA010000357.1, read on the forward strand.
TTAAACACTTATATGTACACACAAGAAAAAATGATTATTTTTTCCTTCAAATAACATCTTTATGATAAGTACATAGTATTGTAGTGTTTGAATAAATAAAAACATTGAGTTTATATAAAAGGTGATTATGACTGTACTTATATGTGCTATGATAATTAGTCGATACTCATCAGAATGGGAATTCTACGAGAAGAATGCAAAAATGAGGAAAGTTTTTTGCGTCCATGCCACATATTTCACTCACGTACTCCTAATGCAAAGTAAACTTATGGCTGCTCTTTCGGCATTTTTTATAAGAGGAAAAAGAAAAGTTAATTTATAACAGGAATTGAGTGACTGGCTTGAGTACAACAAATTTTCCACAGTGGTAAAACGTAACTATCTACATATGCGCACCGCAAGCAACGCAATGTAACAAGTGAAGAAGATTCACATTCACGGCACCCCAGGCCCCAGACTTGATGCATAAACATTATCCTCATCATTGTGTACACTTTACTTTGTCAATGGATAGGGTGAGGATAAAGCGGCTGAAGTAAATATGTAATACATTTCATATTTTCATGCAATGAGAGCTGCAAAGTAATGAAAATGATATTGTGAGTGTGTTGAATATTTTTGGTCATTCAAAGAAAACACAGTCAGTCAGTCAGTGCACATTAGTGTAAAAAAAGCTAAGCTTCTGTGTGTGGAACGTTCCTTCGGTGTTTCGATTCTCCCAAGACCTTTATCCATATCATATCCATTACTATCTCTTGTCCTGTATTTGTCATGTACCTCAAGTTGAGTCAACCAGATAAAATACATAAAAGTAAGAGAACGTTGTGCGAGTGAGTCGTGTTTTATATCTTGTGTCCCGTTTTTGGTTCCCACATCCTCTGCTTTTAATGCCTGCCTGCACCTTGCTCTTGATTTTTCTAAGCATACACACCTTTCCCCTCTCTCCGATCCGATATACATAATTTCATTTATAAAACATCCATTTTTTGTGATGTGCCGTTTATGTTTAGAGCTGAGCTGAGGTTCTGCTTGAAGCACAACACAGCTGGCTATTCTGTGTATTGTATTTGTGTCATATACCTCCAACTCACTTGGCATCACTGAGTTGTCACAGTCGGCTTGGTGGACAAGATTTTTTTTGGATAATTGTGAAACGTGTAATTATCAGGAATCCAATCCAAGTTGCAATGTTTCTTCCAGAAATGTTGCATTTGACAGCTTATATGTGCAATTCAGTTAATTATGAGTGTTATTATAAAAAATCGTGAGTGATCCTATGGTGTAAAATATACGTTGGACGATGTGCGATCAGTTATGTCCAGATATGCGCATTTTGAATTTTGAGAGGATTTTTATATTTTCAGAGTTGAGTTGATATAATTCTTGTAAAACTTTTGTACTACCCTCCCACCTGTTTCTTGTGGCTGTTATATTTATTTATACAGGCTAGCGTCAGGCGTTTCGTAGTAATTGTATTTATCACTTAACTTTTGTGCTAACCGGAATGTTAGTTTATATGATTTACCAAGCTCAGATTGGGTTTTTGTGGATGCCTTGATGTAAGTCGATTTGCTAAATTTTAAACAAACTTATAGCTTTGTAAGAGCAATTTTTGAATATTCTGCAAAATATTAATGCGAAATGGTATAAAAAAATTGCGTGCTTTTTCTCATTTTCAGTGATTTTCTCTGGGATTCTGGCATCTGATGGACCCACAATCAAGTCTTTATAAGTTAGGTTTTCCCCGTTCAACGTTGCTTTATTTGTGAACATCTACCCGTTTCACTTCGGGTTCAGCTCAGCTACTGCTAGATTGAGATGATGCAGTACTGTCCCTGTAAACCTGACAGCTAACGAGCCAACCATGCGAAATAACTATTTCAAAGTTATTTGGAAAAATAATACTCTAGGCACGTTTTTCGCGTTTTTTATACGAGACAAGCTTAAGCTTAGGTTTAAGCTGGCCATGCCGTTTTGTATTTAAATAATCATGAAAAATTTAATTTCCTTGTTAATTTACAGGATCATATACCAACAATACGACCGGGGTTTAAAGCTGCTGAAAGCTGTTTGCTCTTTTCCTTCGTCGTTAGTTTACTGCCGGTTTTAGTAAAATCTCTTGTGACACATCAATAAAAATCACAATGTTGAATTCGTGCTTTGCATTTATTGCCCGAAGGAGGCGTCTCTTCCTGCTCAAGCTTTTAGCCATTTTTTGTTTCGTTATGACTCTTTTGCTGTGGTCCAAATCTCAGGTGAAGCCTGGAACTAATACAATTGAGGGTAGTGAAAAGTTAGTTGACTTTAATCAAGTCAAATCAGATTCGTTTCGACCTTCGGACCATAGCCAAAACGAAATTATAGAAAACGTGCAAGATTTTAAGCTCAGCACATATGACCCTTTTAAGGAAGCAGAACTGAAGAAAAAAGTGTTATTAGAAAATACGGATGAATTTTTAGACCCAGTTTTAAGCGAAGTCAAATATGTAGAAGTAGATCTCAAGTCCCGTAGAGAAAACTCATATGACGATTATGATGAAGAAATTGATGATGATTTAAAAAGAATTAAACCAGGTTTGGGAGATAAGGGAAGAAAAGCTACTGTTCCAAGTTATCAAAAAGCTGTCGCTGATAATATCATGAAGAAGGAAGCTTTTAATAGACTGCTTAGTGAAATGATCTCACCAAACCGTTCAGTTCCTGATACGAGGGAAACATCGTAAGATACATTCGCATTTGTTAAATTATCCTCTTGATTTTCTAAGCTTACGACAACTATAATATTTTACTAGGTGTCGCCAGGAAGTTTACGATGAAGATTTGCCAACTATGAGTGTTATTATTATTTATACCAACGAGGCATTTACCAGTTTAGTAAGAACATTGCACAGTGTCATTAATCGGACTCCCTCAAAATATTTGCGAGAAATTGTTCTCGTCGACGATTTCAGTGATCACCGAGATTTAAAAGGAAAAATTGAAAGATACATTGCTAAACACTTTCCTCCTGGAAAAATTAGATTGATCAAATTGTCTAAACGTTCTGGTCTTATACGAGCAAGAATGATTGGTGCTCATATTGCGGTTGGAGATGTTTTGTTATTTCTGGATGCGCACTGTGAAACCATTGATCAATGGCAAGATTTAACTAGTTAAACTACAAGCGGCTTTTTAATTATTAAAATTTAAAACGAATTATGTTATGATTGTAGGGCTGAGCCTTTACTGCAAAGGATCAAAGAGGATAGAACAGCCGTGGTTTGTCCAATCATTGACGTTATAGATGATAAAACCATGGAATATTATCATGGAAATGGGGAATTCTTTCAAATTGGTGGCTTCACATGGAGCGGACATTTCACTTGGATCAATATACCACCGTACGAAGCAGAGCGAAAAAAACATCATCATTCACCAACCAGAAGCCCAACAATGGCTGGTGGATTATTCGGAATAGATAGGAAATATTTTTGGGAAGTAGGCTCGTATGACTCGGATATGCAGCGTAAGGATAATAATAGTTTATTTAGGTTATACTAAAGGAGAAAAAATTATGAATTTACTATTTTACTTATACGTGTGTTTTTCATCAAAATAGTTTGGGGTGGTGAAAACTTGGAAATGAGTTTTAGGGTAATGCTCAAATTCGAATACCAGATTATATATTATGTATGTTTAAAAGAAAGAAAGCTAATTTTACACTTTTTCTTGAAAATGACGCATAGAAAAGAGTTAAAAGTATGAAAAAACATTTTTCCAATCGATTGTTTCAATCGAACTCATAATAACTATTTATTTCAATTCTTACAATTAGACTGCAAGCTGGGGAGACGTGAAAAAGCGACTTGAATTCAAGAAAAGGAAAAACTGCAAAAGTTTTAAGTGGTACTTGGATAACATATACAAGGAGAAGTTTCAAATGCAGTTTGACTCCAAACTTACTGGACAAGTATGTACTTAAAAGTTTTCTAATGTAACACTTTAAAGTATAATAACTTTATAAAGATGTTTACTTCTGTTTCTAATCATATAGGTTAAAAATCCGCATTCCAATCAGTGCCTCGACAATATGCAACATTCTGAGTCGGATGAATACTCACTAGAGCTATATCCTTGTCACTCACAACTATATCCGAGTCAGGTACATGCCATAATTGTTGTAGTAATAATAATGATTTTCCCGTAGGACATAAATCTTATCGCTGCCGTAAGCTGCAATCAAATTGAACATAATTTTTGATGCTTTCAGTTATTTATGCTCAGTAATAAGGGAGAATTACGAAGGGAATCAGAATGTGCCTCGCTCGGGAGCGAAGATAAAGTTCAAATGGTGCAGTGTGAACATCTTCATGCAAAAGATTTGTGGGATTACCGGGATGGGCAACTGTACAACTTACGATCCGAGAAATGCTTAGCCGTAAAATCGAACGATGGAAAATCACAGGCCGTGCTAGAGTCTTGTACAGGTTCACAGAATCAACTATGGGAATTTGATGCGCACAAGGACGATGGAGATAATGAAGTTTAAATTTTACTTTGTGAGACTAAAAATTGTGTATAGGTATTGTGACTATTGTGTAATTTTGTATGTAACAAAATTTTTGTAAAATCTTAAAATTGGTTTTTATACACGTCTTCCCCACCAACGAATGTGACGTGGACCGTGATATACAATTAAATGTTACAATTTGGCACTAGTAATATAGTGTTAGCTCATCATCTTTATCAAAAGATTTGTGGAACCCTAGGAAATTTCAGTACTGTTCAGCTGATCGATTCAACAAGTGCTAATTATCCGAAAATGTTTCAGTGTTTTAGTATTTAATCTAATATAAGTTACAGTGTATGATTTGGTTGTATGAAAATTTTATTTAATCAGTGAAAGGTGAAGTATTTATTTATGATGAGAACTTACCTATTCATCAACGAATGTCATTTTGAGTTGTTGAGTAATTCAACAAAACATGGAATGGAGTACATCAAAGGAAGTGGACAGTGTTGAGTGATAGAACTATTAAGTCCTAGTGTTCCTTATCCTAGACCGTAGCGGTAGCCATTGTCTTGAGTGGCTTTATGTTGGCTGATTAGAAATAGTGTGTAGATGTCATGGTTGTAGGTAGTCTCGTTTCCATACTTGACACTCGACACTTGGTTGAATCTTAATCTTATCATGTTTTCGTGTTAATCTTCATATCAGCTATATAATACAAAGTGCAATTTATTCAACAGTACCTGTTGTAATTTATTATTAACTACGGATATATTAATATGATATATCATCATAAACACAGTCATATCTTATAGTTGTGCAGCATGCATGCTAGGTCTTTCAAGCAGCGTTTGTATTATTGAGAAAAGTATTTACTAAAAATAATTGATCTGTATTTTTAAAGTGAAGCAAAAGGATTCTAATTACCAGCATGTGTGTGAAGTCTGATATTGAAGCATTTGTTTTGCAGATATATTCGATTTAAAAATGCAGCTATAATCAGTGATATTAATTCTTACAGGAACGAAGTTCTTTCCACGTAATTGCCAGTTATCAGCATTAATCCATTGTAGAAATCGATTCTTTCTTCCTGTCACGTGCTGATATGATTACTGACCGTGGAAAAGTGACTAAAACCTATATCAGTTTTGTTTTAAATATAGTTTAATTGAATTGTGTTATTTAGTATCTATGAATAATATTTTAGTGTTTTATGTATGATAAATTCAATTACTGTCCGTTTTCCAATGAATTATGCATGGAAAAACGAGAAAGATGGGAGAATCCAGTAATATTCTCACACTTACACCATACTAATGATGTATGCAGCCTGGGCATTTATAGTTTGACTTTCTGAAAGCTTTTTAACAATAACATTCCTTATGCAACCTAACAATAGCTTAACAGCTACAAGTGTTTGCTTATAATAAGTTTATGTTACTTTGCCATTGCCCTTGCTGTATTCTTGTTTTGTTTCCTACAATATACGATACTGCTACAGTAGTAACAATACAAAATATATTCCATGTATGCAGTTGAATATTTTTAATGAGTACGTAGACAACTAAACTATAATTTATCCCGACTGTATAGTGATCTATTAGTCAGGCAAATCCAGTTATTGGTAAACTAAGTTGTCGTCAGTTTCTTAATGGTAGCTAAAACTACGTACAATTAGTGAGAGATTAAAGAAGTAAGTGTGATACTTATTTAATTAGAAATATTTGCACTTTATATGGAAAGATTTACAATAAAACTGAGATTATAAGTCTGTTGAGCAGTACATACGTATTTGTATTATCTATTTGGACTTGTACTTACTATTCGTGTACTATTATATTATACTCATTTGAGACATTTGCGGTTTCTCACAATCGGTATAGTAAACGTCAAAGATATTAGGTGTGAAAGCTTTTTCACTGTGCTTTTAGAAGATATAACATAGCTGCAACGGGCAACTGCTAATTCTATGACGCTTTACTAATGAGGAATTGATGAGGCATTCATTACTATGGCTAAAACTCGCTGACAAAGTATTTCTGAAATGGAGTTGTACAAATTGAATTCATTTCATTCAATATATTTGGAGTAAAGAAATTCATCCGTAACACGGTATATGCATTGCAGAGTAGGCTATAAAATAAAAAAAACTTACGTAATTCATTTGATAGATCCATGTTTTTTATAGGAGAATACTCCTAGAGTTTTCTCTATAAATAGTTAACAGAAGCCAGGATTGATTCAAGTATCCAGTTTTCACATTGGTCTGTGAGTACCTGCTTACCTATGAGTCATCGATAAAATTCTCAAAAATGGGGCGACTTAACTTCAATCTTTGTAATAAGGAGTTCTGGAATGATTTCTTTAGTCCACGCAATCCCGGCTTGTTCATAATTTTAATCCTTGTAGTAAGATCCTATAATAGTTTATTCAGGAAGCCAAATATCTATATAAACATCTTGTAATAGAAAATTAATAATAATAAAGTATCAACTTACATATTTTAGATTCTGGATGCTATTTATACATGCGCCTTCGTGCTGATGTCCACTTATTATGACAATTATTCAGACTCTCAACACGCAGGGTATTTTGGGGGGCTCTGTGCTAATATCATCGTGATTATCTCTGGTTTCTTGTCCATTCACTTTCTCACTCTAAAGCCTAAACACATGACTTTAACATATTGCGCTTTCGTAGGTTTAAGAAATTGATGTATAATTATAAAATCTTCAAAAACCAGCGGCAATAAAACTTACTTATATTTTCCCAAAGCTACATGTCGGATTGCTAGCAGCCTTACTTCTTGGAAGTATCTCTATTATTCTTATGGCTGTTCCACCACCAATAGAAGAAATTCAACGGTACACTAAACGCTACATTCAAATATATCTACGAGCCAATTATCTTATGCGCAACATTTTTCAGGAAAAGGTAGCTACATTATCTCCAATATAGGCAAAAGTGTGATCATAGTTTTGATGCAACAACATTTTAAAACAGAAATGCTGCGGAATCCTGTCATTTGGGGACGTATTTCCAGACACCACAAGGAAAATCAATAATGTCACAGTGCACTTCCATCGAATACCACCAAGCTGCTGCAATCAGGATCCAGCCATTCTTAATCGATGTGAACTCTGGGTGAAAAATATAGTAAATGTCATTGATTTTCAAACGAACAACCGATTGTATTTGAATCAAAATGTAAGGAGGAAATAATGGACACTCAATACTATCGCGTTCCTTTTAAAAATATTTTTTTATTTCAAGTATACTTTATCCATTTTCATAGCATTGCTTACAATCTGGCCAAGGTTATGAATTTTTCGCTCAAACAAAGACTCATGAAACGTACGTGAAAACCATTTATGCGTCCCTTGTAGTATTCGTATTTATATTTGGGATCCTAGCAGTGTTAACCTACTACATCTGGCTAAAGTTCCCGAAAGTTCCCCGAAATCAACGACCAATGAATTTAATTGAGGACTTGAGAGACCTAATGACTTTTAGATGGTGCAAGCTTAAAAGGAAAAGTAAAGCTAGGGCGAAGAGAGCATTGCAAAATAAGATTGACCCAAGTCACCACAAAAGCCGTGATTTTGTAATGCGCCACGAGTTAATGAAGCAGTCACTAGCGAACATGAGAACACTGCATAAGGACATCAAAGCGAAAGAGCAATTGGAAAGACAACTTGACGCAGCCAGATCAGCATCGCAAGCAATACCGACTACTATCTCCACACGAAGTTTCAAAGCGACAACACCTTGACTTGTTACAAATAAAATTGGATTTCAAATTACAACAGTAAACTCTAAATAGGAAAATTTCCAAATCATTTATTTATAGGTTATTCATTTAAATCAATCGTGAATTAATCTTGATAATATTGTCACTGCTTTTGGGTAGGCGGATTTTTTAAAAGTAGAGGTTAACCTTACGCAATTTGCGCTATGCTTGCTCTTGTTTCGTTTTATGCAAATGTTGGTGAACTTTACCATTCTATTCCACTCCATTTTTAGTCTGAACTCCAAAGTGTTTTTGCTTCGGCTAAGTTGCTCATCTGGGAAAGGGAAATTCAAGTTTATGTTGAACAATATTCAAAATAGTCCTCGGTATAAGAGCTTTCAACAGTTTTTTTTTATTCTAAGGAAACTCCATTTCTTTTTATGCTGTATGTGAATTTACCTGGTATATTCCAAAATACACAATATTAGTATATGCGCATCTCACGCACCAATTCACTCCTTGAGGGGAAATACTGAATTTAAAAAAGAAAGCCGACAATGACTTTTTTCCATAGTTGAGAAAAGTGTAAAAAAGAACGTTTAGTGAAGTGAGTGCGTCTGCTAGAGTGGATTTGAATGAATGAGTGACGAAGAGTGGAGTAAGAGTAAAGTAAAGTCAATAATGGAGGTAGATAGATCGTTTATATGGCATTTAGGAGTTTATAACCTCGCAGCTTCTTGCACTACTCCCCTTTACCACTATTCTTTCTTACAGAAGGAAGAGCACCCCATTATTTGGCACTTTTTGGTGCACCACATAAACACAATTTTGTGTCGGAGCTGTAGGCAAGTGAGAGGAGTGGAGTAGACACACGAAACTTTGTGGCAATTTCACGTATATTTGGCATGTTTACCAACGTACAGAGAGAAGGCAAGCGATAGAAAACCGAAAAAAGGATTTTTGTGCAACTTTGAGAAATGGATTAGGATCGTAGAGAAAGATTTGTACATATTTTTGTTGCCTTCGTACTGAGTTCGTACTATTTTACCTTCATTTTGAAAAGCTAACATTTTCACTCTCTCACTGTGCTTCCGTCATTTTATATTCATTGCAATAAATAACACTGCCATTTTTCATGTGTTCTTGAATGAAATTTTCACGAACTGAAACGTCAACTGATTGTATATAAAACTTGATGTAAGAATACTTTATGAAGCAAGAGATACAGTTGATACATACTTATATTGTAAGTGAAGTGATACACGCAATTGAGATAATTATGGCAAAAATGAACAAATGTATCAAATTTAATGACTAATGAGGCAATATCGTAATTAAAATATTTGGTGTTCTGCAAAAGCTCAGTGCCAGGAATATAGGAATCATATGTGAAAAATTTAAATCGAGATAAGCGAACATGGTATTAAGCTCTTCTGTCCCTCTCATTCCACATATTTTTCCAATATAAAAGATCCGAAGTTTTTTGGTTGTTTCAATCCAGTCATAATTTAATTTTATAACAGACGCATAATTTACCAAAGAAGAATGACTATGTACTTCCCAATAATAACATAGGACTTCATCGTGGTATGTATTCTAAATAATGTGCACCTGCTTGAGCTTCCCTATCACAAAAATCCGAAATTGACATCCGGAAAAGTCAAGTCATGTATGACAAAAGCATTCAGCCATGACGAAAACAAAGAAATGAAGGAACAAGCACGTACTCCCTTGTAAGCGAGAAAACTTTTTATTACCAATGTTATTACCAATGGTCCCCAACTGCTTACGTATTTACGAATCAAAGCTTACCAGCCATGAATATCAAATCAAACAATGAGCTAGAAATAAGGAAAGCCATGGGGTTGAACTCGGAACTATTGTTTTCTCGTTTACGCACCGTTTAGTACGATACACATAATAAGTATGGAACTTCCTGTGCGGTGTTCATGCATTATGTCAGTTCCTGTGGAATGAAATGCAAATGCTTCGTTTGTCCAAAGTTATATTGTCCCTTCTGAACAATGGGTTGCTCCGTGGAAGATTTCATTTCAAACTGTGAAATGACCACAAAAGTATCCATTAAAGTGCAACTTCTTTTCTCTAAAGTCAGATGGATTCTAGCATCCCCCATCTTACAAAAAGTAGATCTTTTCAGTTTATCGATGCACCTGATCTCATTTCATTTCAATGCCACATACATTTGAATGACCAAAGAGATCCACAAAAATCCTACTCGGGGCATTCATAATAAAACGAATTCCACGCTGGATGAAACCTGGCGTAAAGTTTTGCTTGTAGCGATACCCATATTTACATAGGGATATATTTCAGGTACCAAGACGAAACGCGAGACAAGAACACATGTATACTCAGCAAGAAGCTTTCGAGTCAAGAGCTTTTTTATGGATTATAACTTCTCCCGAGAGCGAGGTCCGTCTACTAACATCAAAAGGTAAGAACGCCGCAGGACCACTACGAATAAGACATAAATGGTCATCATATCATCTTCTCTTCGTCTGCTTCTCGGAACGAGATGAGCTTAAACAGTTGTATTCATGAATCCTCTTCCGTCCAGCGTCCAAGCTTGGAAGTGCAACCAATTTCAGGGTTTATACATATTGCATAACAAACGACAATACAAAAGAAACGTATGAAATCTGCTACATAAGACACAGCCATTTTATCGCCTTCACTGAAGTTTCAATGAGCCATGCTGAACTTGTGTGCTGTGCTCCAGACTCTTATTTGCCACTGTCACCGTGAAATGACATCCGTTCAAAGCTTCTGGGGAAATATGAGACTCTACCTTTACTAACAAGATTGCTTAACATGGCTTGCACAGACAATAAGCCTCTGACAACCCTTTTATTTCCGTTTTTACTGTGGATACTTTAGTGGAGTATGTTTTATAGAGAACAATAATAGAAATAGGATAGGAATGCTCGCTGATGTTATTACACTAACCTAGAAGAGTGTCCAGTTCATCCTTTAGTCTGGTCTCTCCGGAATACGATCCTCTTCTACCCTGAGAATTCTGCTATCTCATCTTCTCTCACAGCAACAGCACAATGTGGGCTAGTAGATAGAAATTGAGAGAGAAAAAAAGAATCGTCCAGAGTTCCATCTGGTTTCTTTGGATTTGTCAGACTTACTTTCTTACTTAAAGTATATAAGTAAAAACGGAGAGGAGAAAAGTAGACAGAGTAATATCAATATCGTTGGCATATAAGTGTTGTGTAGTATTATGCACCGCTTGTGTCCCAGAGAGATGAGATCCTTTTTCTCTCTTCTGCTCATCCTAAACTCATCTCGTAAGCATGCAGCATCTGAGGAGGAGAAGCAGCAAGTCTTCCACTTTCCTAGACAGGGAGCTCAAATACTTTTTTCCTCTCTCGTGTGTATTTATTTGCACCTTGCTCAAATTGTCGGTGCCATTGGTTTCAGAGCCAGCGGAGAGAAGAGACAGTGTAGAAAGTGAGTAGGATCCTTGTTCAGAGATCCACATGCTCAGCCGCTCAGCCACTCAACCAACAAAGTAAGGAGATTCAACATCACCGTTCGTACCCGCAAGACATGAGATTGAAGGAAAACAAAAGTTTTTCCTGTATTTACCCTACGGTCAATGAAATCTGTGTGTGTTCATGCAACTTGTAGCGAATAAAGTGTGCTCTCTGGAAATTTAATTTTCTTAAGTTAGCGAACTACATGAGTGGCTCATCTTCTTTAAGATGATGATAACACCTCTGTTCGCTGGACTCACCTGCTAAAGACCTTCCAAGTGTACGAGTGTAATTAAAAGGAACTGAGTGGAAACTGGTGCATACACCTGCTGCTGTCATTCCCCACTTGTTAATATTGTATGAAATTCTCCTTATTATAAAGTTGACATAAATCTCTTCGGACAAGATCAGCTAGCATTCAATATACAGCTAAGCTTTGCTGGATTGTTGTTCGCCACGAGAAATAATTTTCTTTGAACATTCTCAAGGTTGCCCTAAGAAGATATATTCCGTCAGACAGTTCCCTTTAATTTAATAATGACATTTTACTACCGCGGATGGAGTTAACTGGTGGTTGTCAAGATTCTAAGATTTTCCAAGCAGATGGTACACTCTGAGGGATGCAATGATTTAGACAGTACAAACCAGTCAAAACGATTGGTTGATTATTATACTTTTATTGAGAGTGAAGTAGACGGACGTTTTGACTAATTTGGCAAGTCAAGTGAATTCTGGTTTAGTGAGTACGAGGAACAAGTTATATATCTCTTTAATTTTCCCAACATGGAGGACGCGATAAAAGGGTACTTTAACTATTGCAAATCACAGACATTGTCTAAAGCCATTTCATTGTAAAGGATGTGGAAGCAAGTTGACAAGTAAAAGGATCTCGAGGAATGTCAATATAAAAAGGTATTTTTGTTAAACTGTGTAAAAACACATTTTTGTCTTCTGAGCTATAGTATTTCAGCAGGAATTCAGAGAATGTTTCTGAAAAAAGGCAAAGGCATTATTGGATCCCGCACAAATATGTTGCATTGTTACGGGCTCAATCTACCATTAAATGTTAAAGTTTAATCTTTGAAGAAAATAAAAATTTGAAATATTTTTAAGAGTGTCGGGTAATTATACGAGCATGTAAGGCATGGCCTACATTTCAAAACGATGAAAGCTGTTAAATTATACATGGAAATTGTCGGAAATGGTCAGGTTCATTTCATCATCCACTTTTAGGATATTTATAATTTCGGAATTTTTCATATATAACACATAACTTTCATATTCTCGAGTAATTTGAACCTCCACTTCTGCTACCATACTTATGATTTTATTTAATAAGAGAGACATTCTCATTTTCAAGTGATACTTAAGGTACTTTTCATGTGGCATTTCTGAAGCTGGGTCACATGGTCATGGTGGGAAAAGCATTACTTCAACCGAAACTTTCTTTGTCTCCACCGACATCACTCACTGTGTATTATAGGTTCTTTTCTTTTGTATATTCTTTTCTCCACAAGCTACTTTTCTGTTTACTAATTTTGCTTTTTGAAGCACAAACGTGAGACACACAACTACATATTAATTATTAAAAGCACTATATTTCATATTAGGTTGCAAACATTTAGTGCAGTTTGAGAGTTTGCATCTCTCGTAATCCTCATACGACACCATATACAAATCTAGTTAATTTCTGAGACACATTTTCCTCAATACATGCTTTGTGCGAAACTTGTGTAAGCTATATTATTGTCATATTGAGAACTAAGAACGCTCTTGTTCCACATCACTCATTTTAAACCTTTTCCAATGAGCCTAAATGTCTTTGTTATAATTTCCAAAATTTGAAACATTCAAGTGCACTTTGCCTTTCCCACTTTCGCTTACGCGTTTTTGTAAAATTTTGTAAATTTTCGGGTTTGGCCTGTTTTTGACTTCTGCGAAGTCAGCATAATATTATTTGATATTTTTATTGATTTCATGGGTTATGCAACTCAAAAATAGTATTGTCCCTAGTATAATGTACATACTGTAGTGGCAATAGTGATTTAAACGTGAATGCAAAAATCAGGAAATAGGAAATTTCTAGTTTCATCAGAAAGTGAGTATTTTTGACATTGCAAAAGGTTTGTAGCATGAAATTCACACCGCATTGACAACTGATTTCAAGGCTATCTCACTCTCAACTTGAACCGGAAATTATATAGTAATACAATCATGAACGTTTTTCATTTCACAAGCCAAGAATGAGAACGAAACCATAAAAAATGAGGATGTATGCTTTTGTAGCACACTGAAAGCTTGACACTGTCGGGGAAAAGAATCTTTTACTTCTCAACAAAACTAAAATAGAGCTTGATTAACGTGGTCTGGCATCATTTATGCAAGGATTGTAATGATGTTACAGAAACACTTTTCCCTGGAGTCAGTCTGTGTACTCCTTTTTGTTTACTGCTGTTTTTCATGTATGCATATGGACCCTCATTTAGCACAGATTACACACACAAATTCAAGTGATACTCAATTGGTATACAGAAGACCATACGCAATATGATTTAGGTTTTACGATACTTTATCTAGTGTAGGCTTTATCAGAACGCTTGGGTTAGTTTATCACTTTATCAGGTATGCTGTACACGTCCATAAATGCAAATAGTGAACGCTCAAAATTTTCGGACCTGTACTCCTTTTGTCTGGCCAGATTAACCCGGTTCGTGAAACAACCTGTTCATTTTATGTAGCTGCTTTCAGCTTTTGTCAAGCAAGGTTAGTGTCTAGTATTCTTGCCATTATTTATTTGACTGTGGCTGCTACACTGATAAAATTTAGGAATGACTCTGAAACAGAGATTGGATCGCAAGGTTTGAGGAAAACGCAACTTTTATTTATAAGCTTGTCCTGATACAGACTCATTCACACACGATGAAAATATTTTGAGGATTTCTACCAATAAATATCCATGTACAAATATATTCATACACAGATATACATGCACCAACCGATTCTGACAATGCATAGTACTCCAGTATATTACATTGAATTAGCATATCAACAATAAAATGTTCAAGCAAGCATAGTAGGATTTTAAGATTGCACGGAGATCAGATGTTCATCTTGATTTACTAATTAACTTCAGCTCATGATTCCTTCTAATTAAAATATCTTCCAAACTTTGAAGAAAGCTTTTTCTTCTCTCTCTCTCTCTCTCTCTCTCTCTCTCTCTCTCTCTCTCTCTCTCTCTCTTTTCATCTTTCTCATCTTGCTCTTGATTAAAGTTACGATCTTCAATAGAAAACAAGTGAGTATACTGGTGGGGAGAAACAGGTAGGATTTTAAAAAGGAGAAAATGTGTAACGAGGCGGACGAGAGGGCTCAACTAAATAACACTTTTTTATACCGGCTGATCGTATAATAACCCCTCTCCTATCTTAAATGCAGAAGAAAACTCGTAAGCTCTCTTTAACACTGTGTGTGTTTGCACTTGCACTTTACGATATCACAGTGACTCCTGGTTAAGATAAGAATGGGCGGAAGAGGAGTATCACCAGGAGGAGTAGATTGAGAATCTTTAAAAAATTCATCTACTTCTTTCATTCTCTTTTTATGAATGGCACCATTATTACTAACAACGCAATCCTCACGGTGCACAACCATACATAAATGAATACATACATTATACATACCTACCTACATACTTTTAGGTACAATGTACATCTTTATATGCAAATCAAGCCGAACTACTACAAGCTATAAAGTTTGAAAGAAACGTAAAAAATCTAAGGATTTGTCTTCACTACCGAAGGACAAAAAACACAGCATTCCCCAGAACAATGAATACCAAATGACAAGAAGCTCACAGCACGATGGGGAATGGATAATAGAAAAAAATATATACTTGATTTGAAAAGAATTGAATTGAGGAGTTTTCCTTTGGTGGTCTGTTGCATTTTTTGGCAAGTAAAACATCATTTTTTTATTTAACATAAAATACCTCGAATGACAGTAATATGTAAGGAGGGGGCTAAGTAGACAAAGTGATTTTATGGCTTTTAATCATTCATGCTCAAATATTTCAGAATGCGAGTCAATTGACTTTCATTATGCCTTTTGTCTATGCATTTGATGATAGAATTAAATGGCCGGAGTGAGTGAGTAAATACTTACATTTTACTTCAATTTTATCAGTCACACAGCAGCGTCAAAAGGTCGATGATCTTCGTTTTCCATTTTTTAAACTTGTATAAGATCAAATGGAATGAGGGATGAATTGTAATCAGCGCAATCTTTAATTCATATTCTTGGGCCATTCGCCGCTTATTTTGCTTTGAATGGTGAGGATTGTTTGTTTGGTTTTTTAGAAATTAATTAAATTATGCACCTCATTTACTTTACAATTTTTTATGTAAACAGTAGTAGGTCGTTTTTTATTAACATGTTTAATAACGAACGACTTATGAGGATAAATCATTCTCACCAAACTTCACATTCGAGATGATATCGAAATTCAGTTAACCAAAAATGAACGCATCGTCAGTTGTCAGTCATTCTTTCTACATGTGTTTGCGCATATACTTTATCTGTATCGAGATTCAAGATAAAGGAACATTGTATAAAAATCTTTTAGCTCAAAATTGTGTCTCAACACATCATAATCATAAACGACACTTTTTTTCGTCTTTGAAGTCCATCGGAGCAAAGTGAATGAACGTGTAAAAGCCATTGTTTATTCATTAACCCAAGAACAAATGCATCATAAATGCAATGGTCAATGATCAGCATCGGCATCGATATAAAGTGGTCAAGAGTAAAAAGAGTATAAAAATGAGTGACACAGTAGATGAAGAAAATATATTGCTTTAAATGACACAACTTTATTACCCTTTTTACAAATTATTTCTCTTTGGACTTTTTGTTTACTGTAGACTGGCTGGTGATTTTGAGATTATCGACAATGAAAGGGGAGCAATCGTTAGTCATCTGTAGAAGAGACGAGTTACTTCTCAAGAAGACGCGACCGGATCGACGCCTCGTGCACAAATAAATCTACAAAGCCATAGACAAGTGATAGAAAGGTTGTTTTTATATTCGTACTTGCTAACAATTAATTGGAAGTATTTGTATCGTGTAAAACCGATTTGAATCGTAAAGATGTAAAAGGTTTGTTAAGCTTGAGCTACAGCCGACTAGTTTTTTATGCATGTGTGCCAATGGCAATTATACGAAGGAAACGGATCGTTAAAAATATGAAGAGAGACGTGTCGAAGACAGACAGTGACTTCGTTAGTAGAAGAACTTGGAAAGTTATTGGCATTGGTTGTTGGTGTTATCAGCTAAGAAGGCGATATGGGCTCATCGTGGTAAAGTAGTGACGAGTATGAGCCGCCTTTGATGATCTATGAATCTTTTCTTCCACTGATACCAATATCTGTCTTGTTGAAACATACTTGTCTTAAAAAATTGAGCACAACGAAGAATTGAGAGTTTCAATGTGAAAAAAATCTCAACCATATTATACATCATCAAGCGATTTCATTTATTATTCAATCGTCAGATACGATGATGAAAGAGAGGTTTGATGTAGATAGGGTAGGAATACCTAGTATAGAAAAGAAAAATAATATTTTATTTTTGCAGAAAAGACTTTTTTATGTGTAAGGGCTTATGTAAATTAATTGATTAAGAGTACTATATGTACTTACACTTGCTTCGCACTTCATATAATTACGGGGTAAATACATAATACTTGATACCGAATGTACCTTTTATAAGTATGATGTCACACAGGTCAGTGATTAAATATGACTGCCGCAATTAAATGTAGAGCTCGTGTGATTTTTACGGGAGGAAGTTTTAATTAAATTAAGAGGAAGTTATCTCAGTCATCATTTAAAATCTTACAATTAGTCTTGCAATTAGTTTGGTTTATATTTGAAACTGACGTTTACTTTACAATTATACAATTCTAGAATATTCTACAATTTTGCAATCTTGACATATAAACAGTAGAAATACTGCACAAGGAATTCCCTAAAATATTGATTAATCTTTTTTGCATCAATGGTACAACGGGAAGTGTGTATCACATTTCCCCATGTGGAACTAGAATCTCTTCAAAATTAATCACGTATAAACTGAGCATGTAAAGTGAAGCAGAGGAAAGAAATACCACGCAAGTATTTAATAAATAAAGTTTTTTTTTACAATTTTGTATCGTTTTTAAAGAGTTTTAAAGAGTTTTGCTTGCCTAGGAATAAATAAGTACGTGTTGTGTGACTGTGAGATTCGATTTTAACTGTGTAAACTCAATTTTCAGGTGCATCGCATCTCAATTTACCATCCGTCACTTGGCAGAACCAACCAGGCATCCGGTTTGTTCCTTCTTGTGAAAAAGTGACAAAAAATGACAGGAGTAGAGCCCGGAAAACTACGAAGAAGCAGCAAGTGTTGCATCTACTGGCTGACAGGCCCGTGTTGCCTTTTAAGTCAAGTCATTCTTTTTTCCATACTTTTCCTCACATTCCCCCACACAAGCCGAGAACAAGAAGTAGTCAATCTAAAAGACGTAACATCCTCTGAAGAGTCAAATAATCAACTGCTGGACAGTACTTTAACTTCAACAACACTATTACCAATTTCTTTTACTCCAGCTTCTGAATCTGGAACAGTGGCTCCTCCTCCATCGCTGAAACAGCCACCACCATCCTCAGCTAGGTCAAGGTCACCCGCCAGAAACAGGGGAGGAGATCAGAATCATCATCAGCAACAACCAAAATCGTCCGTAGATACAAGTGTTATTGTGAGTACTCCGGTAGGAAAAATCAGAGGACGGAGTTATTTTATACACAAAACTGGAGAGTGGGTCGGTGGCTTTCTCGGTGTTCCGTATGCACACCCTCCGGTGAATCAGCTGCGATTTCGCGTAAGTGTAATTAAAAAAGACTACTGTCATTTGCAAGAGTTTGCTTCAATATCCATAATTATACCTTGTCAAGAACTTGCGTGGTGCAAAATTAGATTTTTTTCCTGAGGAGCTAACAAGTGCCAAAGAGAGGAAAAACAAAGTATGAGATATTGTTTTCTGTGGTCTCTTTTCCATGTATATATAAATGAACTAATGAGACGGCACATTGTTTGCAAACGAGAACACTAAAGTAAGCTCGAGCATCCCCAACAAAATATCTATTTAAGCCCTTCATAACGTACTAGTATATCCGAACCTGGTCTCATCGGAGACATGTGCCCATTAATCAAAAAGGAGACAAGACAGCAGGAAAAAAGGATCTTGTTGATGTCTCCAGAGTAGTAGCGCACAACTATGCATGGTGCTATATGCCAGAAATTATATGAGCATAAAAAAGCAATTATAAGCAAGGCAAGTTGTTGAGGAAGAGAAGAGGGTGAGGCGAGAGACTTGTTCTCATCTTGTCATCTTGTCGTACATGTACCGTGTCATTATTCCCATTTCGTTACTGCTACTGTGCTACTGATACGTCCCCCCCACCATCAGACACCACGGCTGTTGACGCAGTTTAGCACACCAACTGTCACAGATTTTTCCACACGAGTTTCCTGTGTTATGCCGTGAATTTCGTATGNTTAGCACACCAACTGTCACAGATTTTTCTACACGAGTTTCCTGTGTTATGCCGTGAATTTCGTATGGATAACAAGCATCATGTAATGGAAAAGTCATTTTCTTAATGAATTGAGGGATACCAAGTTAAGCTCCTGTGTTTAAAAACCATTAGATATGTGAGATCCCCATAAAAATTATTCTTGCGGAAGACAGCACAGTATGGAACGTTTACCTAAAAAGCATAAAATGAGCGATTTATGTGTGTCTGAAAAATGAAAACAGTTTTAAGCAAGATAATCTGTGATCTTCGACATTTCCCTTACTTCTGCAAATGTATTGCAGAATTTTATCTCTTGTTGTTCATTTACATGCCCATATTCAATCTCAAAACTGTGTGCTAGCTATAGCATCGTTCTCATTATTTCACGTCATTCATTCATATCCTCGCGGACTGTGCAAATTATAATGAAGACCAAAAATGGGATTTATAAGTGGATTTGTGGCATAATATGAACTTCATATGTCATTTATGTATTATGTGTTTCATGGAATGAGCTACAGGAAGTGGTGGCATAATAATATCCGTTAAACAGAGCATCTCCACGTCAAAGTACTTAAAAAAAATTTACGTTTACAAATCTACTTCTAGTTATTGGGCGTATTTCTCGATTGCGGTATACAACCATCCAATTTGCTGATTCCCTGTATTTTCCATCATTTAACTAAATTAAATCTTTATTTACAAAACTCTTCAAGGAAACCAATGCTATCGTGCGCAACTGCACATGAAACTTTCGAGTACAGAAATAGAGAGACATTTTTCATACTAAGAAACACTTGAGTAGAAAAGCTCCAGACTGCTTTGATTCTGTGTTTCTACAATTTGAAGTAAACACTCTCCAAGAAAAACTGTATTGGAGGTTCACAAGGCCGACATTTTTTCCACCCCGTCAGCTCGACGCTTTATGGGGAGTGACGCACCGCACACAATTGAAAATGTCTGTAAATAAGCGTAAAGTATGGCATACGATATGAGCTGAATCCTGTCTGAAACAAATTTCTTGTTGGAAGACCTTTAATCCCTTCACTGGAGAAATTTATAGGGCTCCACCGCGGCTATTTTAGATAACTTCATTCTCCTTTTTTTATATGTAATTCTCCATATTTACCTTACCTTTTTCTAGTATCCATATTCCCCGTTCTATTCTTACTTCACGACAGCGAGATTTCAAGATCATGTATATTTTAACATCCACCCCTCTTGTCTCGAAAGCTTGACATGTACATATATCGTAATGTACAAAAAGGAGGAAACATTCGTATGGTATGGCAATAACGATGATGATGATACCCATTCTTTTGGACACAAGGCAGCAATAAAATGAATTCCTTGATGCATTTCCTACCATCATTCTCAGTTTCCCTGTCCTTTCTCCTAGTTTTCCTTTTTGTTTCAAAGTAACGTGTGCTTGCGTGGCACTTTGTGTAAATATTCTTGAAGGAAGGTACATTTAAAGAGTTTTTCCACTTACCCAACTTTTCAAAGTATAACTTACGTAGCCCCAAATGTAACTCAAGGCGTACATTTGTCATTAGCATAATGGACAGCTGTAAAATTGAAAATTTCAGTATTACAAGAAATGTGTGGTTAACCATGGAGTCTTCTTATGTAAATGTAGCTATGCAAAGTATGACCCTTTAATGGCATCATGATGACCGAGTGAGAAGAAGTAATAAATAAGGATGAGACGTAACCAAAATAGTGCACTTTTATGAGTTTTCTCTCTTATGCTGTGCGCTGCCTTTGCACTGTGGCGTTTTTGTCGTTCCGAAAAATAGTCACATTTTGTTTCATATATGCGAGCGTTTACGGTTTAAAATCCATGAACAACATAATACGGTACATAATATATACGGTTTGGTTTGTTACTTATCGCCGTAATGTCGGAGGAGATCATCACCTTGTCTTCTATAATTATTTGAAGCCTTTTAAGGCTATCTTTCAAAAGGTTATAGTTGTTCTCTTCCTTGTACAAACAGGGCACTAATATTATCTAACTGCACATGCACCTTGCAAGATGCATTTTAACGAATTGACTTCATTTGTGCAAGAATTCTAACCTAGAGTAAGTAAAGAACTCTTAACTTTTTTTGTTACCCTGTAAGGCTATACGAGTTCTTGAAAGAGCCTCTGCACATAAATAAATTTATGCATAGGGAGAAATGTCGATTGATCATCAGCAACATCTTCAAAAAGAATGTTTTATTACACAGTGAATACACAGTGTGCGTGAAGTAGCAAAAAATTAGTAGTTATCTTTCCATGACTTTTTATTATTAAAAAAAGAAATATACAACTTGCAGAAGGGGCCGCGGGGGCATGATGTTTAAACGAATTCATGATGAGGATCACTATATCATTGCGACCGCTTTAATGCCAAACGTTGGGTAGGCGTCTTCATAAAATTTTAATTGAATACAACGATATAAACCTTTTACGTAGCATGTACGTTGTAAAGTATGCTTAATATGATTAAAAATACGAATTACCAGGATCCTAAAATTTACGTGTTGCAACGAACTGTCTGAGATTTCAATGAACTCTTAAATGAAGTTCGTTTTCATTGTGAAGGTTTCATTGTTTTCGCTAGCCTCAGAAAGGTCCTATATGCCGACAGTAAAATTATTTGAAATATATTTATGCAGTCATCATTTGCATGTGGAAAATCTTCAACGTTCATGATGTAACAAATGCTCATTGCATGCGTTTCCTAAAAAGATAGTTTTTTGTGTGAAGTGTTAATATTTCAAAGGAAATATGCAAAAATCACTCGCAATGAAGATGCGACTGTGATTAAAGGGGAAGTACAGACACATCCATGTTTTGTAATGATGCACCCATACTTGGAAACCACAACCTAAAGAATATACTTTCATGCATACTATGGTATTACGGAAGTTTCGTCGTTGCGTCGCTCAAAATTAATACAATTCTGGTCATCATCATCAACCCACTAGAGAAAAGCTATTGTAGTAACTTTTCCTTTTTGAAGAAAAACCAATCCCTCCTTTGATGTAGCGAAAAAAGAGATCATAAATGAGACCCATTCCTATTTCTGTGTTCATTAAGATGCTTAATGTGCTTGGCTTCTACTCAAATTACCTCGGTTACTTTCATCGTGGAATTGATGCGCTGCTTTTGAGTAAATATAAACCATTATTCCCATTCGCTCTTGAATAACCATTGCGTTTTGGGATGAAAGGAGAATGCATCATCTTCCAGAGAAAAAAATCTGAAGGCATGTCATAAAAGCGTGCTGGTAATCTTTAAGAATATGGGACAAATGTACAAAATTCTCTGTCGAAACGGGCTGTTTAGAAGACATCCTTTGAAAAATTTATACAGTTCCGTTTAGCGTAATGGCAGTGCACATAACTTCCACTTATATTAACTGATTTTCCTGATTACTCTTAGCAGAGGTTGTAGATATTTAGTTCAAAATATATATTTATGTATGTATTTCGATGAAAAATAGGCTCAAGCTACAAACCGCCAACCACTATGAAAATATAAATAGTTTGCGAGGAAGTGAAAGCAAATTAGCATTTTGTATCGAAAAAAAAGTATTCACATGAAACACACGCGCTGCCCGTGTATCTTTACAGCCAAACTTTTTCGAAAGAATGCCTTCGAATATTAGCTTTCCTCGAGAAACAATATCGATGTAGTGGGAAGGAAATGAAAAAAGTAAAAGGGATTTAAAGAATTTAGTAATAGTAGTAACAACAGCCATACCACACATTTCCTCCAAGTTTCTTTT
The DNA here is from genome assembly GCA_027743935.1 of Sinodicranocentrus sp. ZH6. NCBI lineage: Eukaryota > Metazoa > Arthropoda > Collembola > Entomobryomorpha > Entomobryidae > Sinodicranocentrus > Sinodicranocentrus sp. ZH6. Next base: position 26,504 of record JAHZNA010000357.1, read on the forward strand.
CAATTTTTCTTGTTTGTAAAATTTTAATGAAACTTTTATTGCTTTTTAATGTAAAAATTTGAGCAAAAAAAGGTAACAAAATATAAAACATTATTATTTATTAATGCAGTAGTTTGCTCACATAAATTTCTTCTTGTGTACTTATACTTTATGACCACGTACATTCACGTATCCCATATTCAATTTCAAGTGAGTCTTGTTGAGATGAGAGACTACCCCCTTCCAAAATTGTGAAAACCTCTCAAGCAATGTGGAAGTTTGTGGAAGGGTTAAGTGGAAGAAGAAGGAGAAGTGAGCAAAAACGAGAGAGAATGGAAAAAGTAGTGAAGTGTTTTGTTGCAGGCAGGCACGAGCAAGCATCTAGCTTACCCGTTCTCGTTCACGTACACAGGTAAAGTGTCAACTAAAGGATGGATGATGATAGAAGAACCAGTGTGGCAGACAGTTTTCAGATGAGGAAATACTTCAAGTTATTCCTCTCATCACAGTATAAAAATGTGATAGGTACATGTCTTTCTAAAGTATGATGGCGATGATAACCTAGTCCCATTCGATTTTCTAGAGATTATTTGATGAGAAAATGAGAAAAAAATGCTTTTGTTGAATTCCAGTGAAAGATAGGGGCATGTGAGCATGCACATGGATGTAGAACAAGTATGTACGAGCCACAAGATGAAGTGCGTCATATAATGGACTAGAAAGCCCGTTGCGCGCTAATCGCACAAAATACATAAAGAGTTGAAACGAAACGAATATATCAGCTTACCCAACACAACACAATACCCTGATACAAATAACAAATACAT
>JAHZNA010000358.1:0-34349 GCA_027743935.1 Sinodicranocentrus sp. ZH6
AAATTCAATTAAAATTAAAACGACAACAAACGTGGCACTTTATTTTACTGGGTTTTTAATTTGGCCTTCAGAATATGTACTCGTACTCACACTTCAATTTTTCTCACTAACAGGCCGAATCAAGACATCGTGAATCTACTTAGATAATAAGAATTATTACATGAAACCAAGTTCACAAGAGCAATTAAAAATAACCTAAATTATGACCTGCACATTAAGTAGTCCAGATCAATGATTATTCAATCAATGGCTTCACAAATTAATTAAGATAGATAACATTATTATAACAAGATAAAAAGGATATATTAGGCTAGTAAAATAGTATTTTAATTCCCAGAAAAATTAACTATTTTCGTGAGTCAAGTCATAAAAAGTCAAGAGGATGCTTCAATTCTGACTTACATGTGTAGGGAAACATCGTCATCTTTAGTTTAGCCACATGTAATAATAACGGCATATGTACGTTTGCCCATTATACTTTTTTAATAGCATGTAAAGGTAGCCCTAATCAACTTTAGAAATCCAATCGGCAATGTTTGAACTACTCGGAGTTGAATTCGAGTTGCATGAAAAATACGAGCGTGTTTTGGTTCCAAATTTTGGTGACACAAAGGCTCGCTCACGACAAACCGTTCAAGAATGGAAAAAATTAAAAGGTCATTAATTCAATTGGTAGTCTAGTTCAAAGGTCTTTGGTCCAGATAGAACGAATAATACGGTATCGATAACCGCAATATATCACTAGCCTTGAGAACGTCAACAGTCGAGTAAATTGTGTTCGCCTTTTTCTCATCAAACGCACGAGCCATAAACTCCGTCTCCACGAGTCCAGGCTTATCGACTTTCAAGAGACAATCTACATTCGATTTTTCAAGGTAATTCGAATCTTTGTATCCTCAACAAGCTCCCTCTGGAAACCTTTTCATTCAACATGCGTATTAATGTAAGAAAATATGTGCACACATATTTGCTTTGGGCATTGAATATATTTCATGTGGATATTAGAAGAGTGCAGTTGGACAGCAATGATTAGGTTTAGCAGACTCAAATAAAAAGTGCAAATAATTTTTGTCGTACTATGTTCATGTCACGCAACGCAAAATATGAGAAATAAAATTAAAAACAAACAGTGACAAAAGTATAGTTGGCTCAGGATGTTATTATTACTATTTTATTGCCTTTGGAGTGCTCATAATTTCACATTTCATCTTTTCTCCCCAACAGGGCGAAGCAAGACATCGTGAATCTGTATTATAAAAATGTCATAAATAAAAGTGATATAACAACTGTTTATTCTAAATAAATTGACCTAATCTAAATTCAGACCGATCTAAAAATAAAACAAACCTGCACATTAGGTGGCCCAGACAGAATGAACAATACGATATCCGCAATATCACTAGCCTTGAGAACGTCAACAGTCGAGTAAATTGTGTTCGCCTTTTTCTCATCAAACGCACGAGCCATAAACTCCGTCTCCACGAGTCCAGGACTTATCGACTTTCAAAAGACAATCTACATTTTTAAAAAAACACTGACCACTACAAGACTTTGATTTTATAAAGCGCAACTCACAGTAATTCGAATCTTTGTATCCTCCACGAGCTCCTTCCGGAAGCCTTCAGTCAAAGCAGTAACGGCGAATTTGGTGGCAGCGTAAAAGTTGAGCATTCCAGTAAGCCTGTGACCTGACATGCTTCAAAAATAACCACAGTTATACGCAACTCACAATAAAAGGTTTCCTCCATAATGTTTACCTGTTTATATTAAAAATATGCCCGTCATTCACACCCCTCTCTTTCATCGATCGAATAGCATTGGAAGTGCAGATGGTCAACCCAACCACGTTAACATCAAGCATGTCACGCATTTCCTTTCCAGTGATTTCTATAAAAAAATCAAATCCAATTAAAATCTAAAATCTCGTGATTTTATTTGTAAAAATTTTACCTAAAAGCGGACTATTAAAACTGAATCCAGCGTTATTGACACACACATCGATGCCCCCATGGTTCTCCTTGATCCACTGGAACATCTCGTTGATCTGCTCATCTTGAGAAACGTCACACTTGTACGGAATCAACTTCCCAGCGTGATTACGCTCTTTAAATGTCTGCGCTAAACTCTACAATTTTAAATGTATTTGAAGAATTAAGCACGGTTACAGCGGATAACATTTAATTTTAAATGTGTTAATAAAAAAGGCAATGTTTAAATAACACTTCCTTGTAAAGCGCTAGAAGACTATTGTCTAACCTCGATCCTCTCTTTGTTCCTCGCACACCCGATAACGTTCAACCCATTCTTGACGAAAGCTTCACAGATCGCACTCCCAATTCCGGAAGATGCCCCAGTGACAAGGACGTTCCTCCCACTCCATCGGGATATAGTTGGAAGGGCCATCATAATATTTTTTAAACCAAATATATATGCCTAAAGTCACGCTGCCGGCTGTACGTTCACGAATGGTGTGAAGAACTCGTGGTGATAACGTGTTCGCTATCTTATCTGTGCAGCAGCTCTCTCTGTCTTATATGTAGAGAGAAGCCAATTTCATGAGAAAACAATTGAATGATATGCGCATTCAGAAATGCATGACCTTGAGACAAAGTTCATGCAACCCGCATAATATGTGTTTTTTCCATTCCTTCTCCTTGTCACATTTGCGTCCAGTTTACAAATCATTTTAACCTGTTTCTTCACATCAAAGTCATTCTCACATGCATATTTGCTGCGAAACACAAAACAAAAAGTACCACATAAAGGAATAAAATCTCATCTTTTCATAGAGCTCATGATGAATTCTCAAATATCCTCAAAGTAAAGTACATACTAACAAAAGTAACATCTCTAAAACAAATGTGCATATAAAACATTCATTTCGCATATCCCAAAAAAGACTAGCACACATCTGTCATTTAGCAGAACAGAACCAATATTGCATGAATAATTTATTTCCATGTAGTCAGCACACCTAAAATAATAGGAAATAGGTGTGTTCTGGTATATTATATGCTCCTTTTTTTCTTGCAACACGCTCTTTGATACATGACATAAAAAACGAGGGTCCTAAAAAAATTCTGCTACGAGGGTACTCTTCTCTTGGCTACCCACACACTGTGGTGCTGCGTGAGACTGACCATATCATGCAAAAAAATACATCATCAGCCGGTGTACACTTTTAACGTTGCACGAATACACTTCTCCGAACATAAGACAGAGTATATCGACCAAACACGATAAGCTATCGTCTCTCCTTCCTCCTCCACAATTCGATATCATAATAAACTCCTCATGCTTAAAATGTCATAATTGGAACAGGAGAGATATATTATTACTTGGTAAATCCTTTCATAATAATCCTTTTCTTAAGCCATCAAAAATCCAAAGTATTACGCTCTGTGTGAAAACGGCACATATATAAAAATTCACGCAACAAAGAACACGATCATATTTGACTTGAATAAAAATAAGAAAGTAGTTTTGAGGTGTGCATTGCAAACAAAAGTGATTGCTCAATCACCCCCACACACACTCTCTCACATTCCTACACATAAAATATGATCACAAGAAGAACTGCACTGCCTCGTATTTGGGAACTTTTGTGATAACGAACATGTAGTTTGTGAAAATATAGCTTTCAAGAAACTGATAATTCAAACATCGTCATGACAAAGTCTTCATTTTCCTCGTTCCACCACCAACCCATTCACAGACCGACGTCGAGTCGCCCTCCTCCTCGGAAGCTGAGTATAATTGTGGTATCAGTTTGCGTGTCATTTGGACTCTTGTATTACCTCCATATCACCGGAAGCACTGCCTCTCTTACAGCTTTCTACTCCAGGCCGAAATATCAGTGGAAGCCAGGTGAGTGTGCAACTATATATCTACATGCTTTATCATGACTCACTAATTAATTTCTCTTATGTTACTTGACAGAATTCTCGAATCTCAACGGCCCAGATATCCCAGCCTCTGACCCACGAGTAATCTCAAAATTACTGCACAACTATTTAATCACTCCAGTACCACCAACAAGCAATCATGCCCAGTCTTCATCAGCATCATCTTACAACTTATCAGAACCATGGGAAGCAGACCCTAGCATGGGCCAGTCTCAAGTTATCAGACAAATTTTCAAAGATAAGCTAGCAAACCACGAGCATGGATTCTTTATAGAATGTGGAGCATTGGACGGAGAGACCAGGTCGAATACTCTGTATCTGGAAAGGTTCAAAGGGTGGTCTGGACTCCTAGTCGAGGCGGATCCGAGCAACTTTGAAAAACTCAAGGGGAAAAACAGGAGGGCGTTCTTGAGTCCCACGTGCCTTAGTACTAAAACTTATCCTGTGATGGTGAGAAGACACTTATTGGTTTTATTGTTACTAACTATTCATCATTTTACAAACAGTTTCGATCTCTCCAGGTCTCTTTTGAACAAAACTCAAACCAAGGAAAAATCTCACAAAGCTACTCAGTCGGGTTCATCGAGAAGAACCACGTGGACGTTCAGTGTTTCCCGTTCAACACGTACATGGTCGCCCTTAACCGCACAACAGTGGACTACTTCAGCCTGGACGTGGAAGGGGCAGAGCTGGAGATCCTAAAGACAATCGACTTTGACAAGTACGACGTGTCCACGCTATCAGTCGAGTTTATCCACGACGTCGAAGGGAAAATTGCGATAAGAGAGTTTATGACGGAAAAGGGATACTTAGTTCTCACCGAAGTCACACACCCAAACTGGCTCGCGAACGATTTCATATTCGTGAAGAAACGGTTCTACGAAGGATTGTCTAAGGAAGTGAAAGATGTTCTCGATGGGATTCAAAAGTCTTATGCTCAGAATGGGGGGATCGTCGCTGGGGATAATAACAATAACATCTTGATTTAGACTGATCATAATAGGCAATGCGTGTTTTTTGTGATAATTTATTTAACTGATGGGGTTGTTATTTTTTACGTGATCTTTATAGTTTCTTAAACTTGTGCTTTACAAAAACCTGCGAAATTTCGTACGTTAACAAATATTTGTGTATTTTTTGTTGTTAACTAACACACTTGAATAATCTCTGTAATAACGCACTGGCTTTATTTGCTTGAGAACAGATCTGAGATTTGTATGTAGCTCAAAAATGAAGAAAGAAAATTATACGCGATAAATTTTTGCACACGGATAATCTATTCATTAAGAGTTTTATATTTGTAGGGGGTACAAACTTATTGTGTGAATTGTTGAGTGTTACTACTACACAAATAAAATATCAGACAAATGGATGGGTTTTGTATGGTTTGCTGATGGTTTGTGTTCAAGTTTTACCAAAAATGCTGGTTTTCAGTAACGTAGTTGAGTTACCCTTCAAGATACTGCTTGTTCCAGCTTTTTTATGACAAATAGCAGATGATCAAATTGCTTGTGTTCCCACAAGAACAAATTCCGTTTGGCTAAAAAACAACGAAAAGATTATCAGACTATTTATCTACTTGAGAGATTCTTATGCATATAGAGCAATATCCAATGAGTTCAAATCTTCGGTCCAGAAGTTTTCAAAACATTCAATGTACTCATTGCATTTCAAACAAAAGTACATAGGTCGTAGTCGGTAGGTACCTCATCATTCAAAACGCTTTACCAAATGCAGTCAGAATTTCATATTTAAATTTAGCTCGCCGTTGAAGAAAACGTCATTTCTGTCTATTTCGACATTCTTTCTTGTATAGCTAATAGAATTCGCCCAACGCTAATTTCGAGTTTGGTCGATTTCATTAATGCAAGTTGATAAAATATGCATGAATAGTTGTTGCTCAAAATTTGAAAGCACAAGAGTCGTTCGTGTCTGTATCTCTCAACATACATTCGTGTAGGCAAATTTTTCAAGCGAAATGTTAGAATTGCATGCATGTCGAATAGAGTATGTAAATATCTTAGGAGCCCATTTCCACCAGAACCTACTCTTTCACGCTCGATGATTGTCCACTGTCACCGTGATTAGTTCTTCAAATAGGTTTATATACACAAAACTTTAATTAAACCAGTTTTTGTGTCCCCGCATAAAACAGTACGTACGAAAAATAAAATTCATCCACTTAAGCACACAAAAAGTAATCGTTTTACAAACTTCATCAAAAATCGAAAACTGTCCACGTTTGTATGCAATATAAAAAAAATAACAACAACCAACAACAGAACAATTCACCTGAAAATTCTTTATTTCATAAAAAGACACACATACGTTACATCACGAGCACACAAAAAGCGTTAACAAAATATAAAATGGTAAAAGTATGAAAAAATAATAAAAAAACAACATTCTCATGAAACCCCATAAAAACCATTCACATAAAAAAACTCTTCCATGATCAGCAACAAGTTTTTTTTAACGAAACATGATAAATATAAATATCTGATACTTGTAACTTGTATACACAGAAATATTATACCGTTATATAAAAAAATATATAATAATAATGATAAAAACCTCCCTACGCTTTGACCTCGACATCATCCATTTTATGATTAGAGAGTTCTAAAGCCCTCCTGATAACCGGCTTACTAGTATCCCCAACCCTCCTCAGACTCTTATCTTTAGGCTTGTAGAGAAGAACAGAGTCGTCATCAGTGACGAGAAGCACGACCCTCCTTTGCCTCCCACCCCGTTTCGGTCTCAGTGAGTTTTTAACAACGAGAACAGACCTAACAGACCTCCCTTGTGGAATGAGCGAAGAGAGATCTGTGTTCGAGAGACTCACTTGAGAACCAGACCACAAGGCTTGCTCCGCCTGCTGCTGAGAAACTCCCGCTTGGTCCAATTGCTTATTACCCGTTGAAGTGTGAGCTTGGAATGCAGCTAGGGCTTCAGGTGGCAACTCACCCAACTCCTTGAACAAGTTCTCGGAGTAGTTTATCACCTGAAAATACAATTTAAATGGTCACGATTTTTCCCCCAAAAAACGCAATTCACATGCTTAAATCTACCACCCACCTGAACATCAGCATTCCCAAGAATTCCACTTTGAACCAATTGATTCTTCAATTCCTCAGGCACATCATCAGGCAATTTAGCCCCCCGACTGTTCTCAACATATTGGTACAAAGGCGCTGGACTCTCGTTATTACTATCCCCTGCTTGCTGATACCCGTTATAATTATATTGCTGTTGTTGCTGCTGCTGCTCCCCTTCCTGAGTAGGTGGTCCACCTTCGAGCAGAGAAGCAAGCTCCTGCAATCCTATCCGTTTGTTGAACCCTTGATACTGTTGCTGTTGACCCCCATCAACCTCACTCTTCCGCTCCTGCTGATCCCCCCATACAGATTCAGGATACCCTTGAGGAACCTCCCCATACTGTCCGTACGGAAAAGTTATTTCAGGATAAGAGTGAGGCTGCTGCTGCTGACTCGCCTGCAACTGATTAGCCTGCAATTGACTCGCCTGCAACTCCTGCTGAGCGGCTTCAACTTGACTCTGCAAGCTCTGCGTGTAGTTAGCAAAAATCTCGTGTTCCACGCCAGGTTGGTCGAAAGAAACATAAAGTCCACTAGAGTGGTGAGCAAGCTCGTTTCTATCAGGTCGAATCACAGTCCTAAATGTAGTGGTTGAACCAACACTACTTGGAGTAGTCGACGGAGGCTCTGGTGTACTCGAATGCACGTTATTGTACACGCTCTGGTGGTGAATAGAAGACTGGGGTAAAGAGTCAGGATGAGATTCATCTACAGCAACGCCGTTCCTATCCGGACCTCTGACAGGAACTGAAGAAATCGGTTGCTCTAATTGGATATGAGGTTCAGAAGGACCGTAAAAGTTGTCAAAAACTGGAGTGTTGTTCTTTTGAGAGTACTTGACGTAGAAAACGTGAACCGGTTCTGGGGTAGGTGGAGGAGGGGGTGGCGGTGGAGGATAAGTTGGTAATGGAGGTAGTGTCATGTTCGAGTCCTGAACAATTATCTCGATTATTGGGTCCGGTTCTTGAACATAAATTGGGACTGGGTATGGTTCTCCGTACTTTGGAACGACCCCTGAGCCCGATGTAAGATGCTGGAGGTGCTGGGGTGGGATCTGTGCGTTGTACAGGTGGGAAGACCCTGCTAAATCTGGCTGTTGCTGGAACTGGTTCAAGTTTGGAGTCGCTTGAGAGGGTTGAGCTTGAATTCCAAACAGTGGGTTATTTTGAGGTGGCAGTTGAGCGTGTTGTTGAGCATGTTGTTGAGCATGAGGTTGTTGAGGTTGTTGTTGGGGTGGTAAATAAGGGAGGTATGGGGATTGCGGTGTTTCACTAGAGTGTTGGTGCTGATGATGAGCTATCCTGTCGATCGGCTCATTTCCGCTGTTTCCGTTGTATAAGTTTGTTTGCTGAGGTGGGGGTGGTACTACTTGTGGGACGTGCTGGGTCTGCTGTTGTAAGTGTTGTTGTTGCTGAGGTACTGCGTGTTGGTGATGTGATAGCAGTTGCTGCTGTTGTTGCGTTATGGCGTGCTGATGAGGAGATGCTGCTTGTTGCGCTATCAGATGCTGTTGGTGTAGCTGTTGTTGCTGTTGAGCAACGGCTTGCTGGTGAGCCACAGCTTGCTGATGAGCGACGGCTTGCTGATGGGCCAAAACATGAGGCTGCTGTTGTTGTTGTGAATGGAATGGCAACAAAGTGGGAAGCACGGTTTGACCAGCAACCTGGGATTCAGTTCTCTGCTGCTGTTGAACCCCCAAAACTCCTTGGTTCTGACCTCCCATTCCGAGAGGAAGAAGAACCCCGTTGTTGTTGACATTCGGATTGATCAGCTTCCCGTTAGAGTACACAAGTCCAGTATGACTATTGGGCTGGCCTGAAGCTGCAGCGATCTGCTCAGAAGGAGTAGCGTACAGTCCAGATTGAGGGTGAACAGGATGTGAGTGTGCGTACAATCCTGGGACTAGAGGTAGAGCCTGCTCCTCTACACTATGAGGTGAAGGTGGCGTAGGTCCGAAAGCGAGGTGGGGTGCAGCTGGCTTGACTCCTATTCCACCGTGGATCTTTTGGAATAAATATGACTCTGCTCCTGTTGGCGATAGTTTTGGAGGTGAATAGCTGAGCAATTGCGGTGGACTGTTTGTGAAAGTTCCAGGGTCACTGATTGGGGGTGGGACTGAAGGACCATACAATCCTGTGTTTATAACCGGAATGTGACCTTCTTGTTCCACTACAGGTTTGCTGTGTCCGTGAATCTTTTCGTAGAGATAAGACTCCTGACCTGGTTGACCTGTGAAGGGAAGATGACCTTTCACTTTTTGCTCAATGTACGAAGTTTGCTGTGCTTGGGGGCTGCTGTAGTGCTTCTGCAGGTCTGGTTCTGATCCTTGGTACTGTGGGATTGGGCGGCCTACAATCACGTTGTTCGACGCTGCTGAAAGAAATCATTTGTTTACTCTTTTGCACGCATTAGCGAAACAAAAAAAAGTTTAACTGACTTACGTTTAATCTCAGGCTGCTGCGCAACACCGCTAACCCCTCCAGTACTGGTCTTCATGCTCCCTTTAACGACAAAAGAGTTATCAGGTACTCCAATCTGCCTGTCAGGAACAGAGTACAAAGGTTCAGTCGCGTGATCGCTTCCGTCCTCTTCCTTCTTCTGATTCAGGTACTCAAGCAATCCCATAGGCTCTCCTCCAGATCCACCTCCACCAGACACCTTCCTCTTGTTCTCGTTCTCCGTGTAGTCTTTTTCCCAGGATCCAGGAAGCGAGTATTTTGTAGGAATATCAACAGGATACTTGTTGCTCGACATGCTCACTAACGGATTCGTGGATAATCCTAGTGCTGCAAGCAACTCCTCTGCTGTGTTTTTTGTCGAGTCCTTACTATTCTTATCCCCTGGTTGGTATTCTTTTTCTGCTTACCAAACACACATTTGAATCAATTTCGTATAATAAAAAGTGAAAATATTAGAAAGTGAAGAAGAAGAAAATCTCACCTTTTTTATTCTCGCCACTGAACCCACCCCCAAAACCTTCGTACCTCCCAGGAGGACTCATGTCAGTGAACTCTCCGGCACTACCACTCCGTTCCTTAGACCCACTCCCTGCACCCTCCTCCTCGGGATGGTACAAAGGATCCGGCTGAGAAAATTTAATTCCATTCCTGTTGTTACCTCGCTTCTCCTGAGACACGGGTAGACTCTCCTCATCAATATGAATATGAGGGCGGTTATTAGGCCTGCTGGCTTTCCCCCTGGCGCCTTCGTACTCATCGAAAGGCTCCTCCTGACTAATAGGTCTTCGATACCCTGTATCCTCTTCAAACTGGTTAGCTTCCTTACCAGAAGAATAAGAAGGCAAGTGCCTGTCAGAGTATGATTTCGAACCGATATCCCCACCGTCTTCATCTCCTCCGAACGGAGAGTCGTGAGCAATTATTGGACCGTTCTCGTAATCATCGTCAAACTGCTGGGTAGGTGGGCCAGAGGCAGGAATTCTGAATGGAATCTCGTCGTCTTCAAAGTTATTAGGTCCTTTGTGGTAATTAGTCTTTCCTGGAGTGATACCAGCTATGAGAACTTCCTCTCCAGATAACGGTTTCACGTAAATTGGTGGAGAGTTGTAGCTCGGACCAGCGTAGTTGTCAGTGTCGTCTCGGTGGGGACCTTGATGATGGTTCAAAGAGTGCTCCTGGTTCATCATGATATCTTTGATTGATTCTGGCTCAGTGATTGGTGGTGGCTCCATTTCTGCTGACATTGAGCTATCCTTTCTCGATCCATCTTGGATCCTGTACTCTGCGTCTGGGTAGCCTGGGTTGTTTGAGTACTTGAATTTTGTGTTCAGCTTGTCTACAGGAGGGCGGTATGTGGATCCCTTGAAATAACCCTTTGAGTTTGCTATCGGTTTTAGTGTGGATTTGAAGGGCTTTGGTGTCGAGATTTTAAAATGAAGTTGGGTTCCTCCGGCCTTTGACGGCTTTGGGGTCACTGTGAACGTTATCGTCTGCTGTTTTGGGATGCTGTTCAGCTCGATTTCCTTAGATTTGTTCTCTGTCAGTGGGTCTGATGGGTGCTGGTTTGAAAACGTGTTTGGAGGTGGGGCGTACTCGAGAATTGGGGGGAGGTGCGGTGGTGAAGGGGATGAGGGGTTGAACTGGCCGAATAGCGGGGTCTGTTGTTGTTGCTGTGGATTGAACTGTTGGTTATTAGGGAATTGAGGAGGTTGTTGTTGTTGAAATTGATTTTGTTGTTGTTGAGGAGGAGGGAATTGTGGTGGCTGCTGAGGGAACTGTGGGGTTTGAGGGAATTGCTGGTTGTTGTTCGGGGGAAATTGTTGTTGATTATTCTGTTGTTGGAATTGGTTAAACGGGGGAATTTGAGATGGACTGGCGAAAGAAGGTTGTTGTTGTTGGTTGAATGGGGTTGGTGAAGGGCTAGGTTGGAATTGCTGGTTATTCTGGAATTGTTGGAACGGCTGCTGTTGAGATGGGAATTGCTGCTGGAACTGCTGATTGTTGTTATTATTATTGTTATTATTTTGTTGGAACTGTTGGTTATTTGGTGGCTGGAAGTTTATTTGGGAGTGAGACTCTTGTTGCTGCTGTGGTCGATGCTGGTTATCTTGCTGCAGTTGCTGTAGGGTTGGTTGAGGAGATGAAGGTGGTCCCGATGTGGAAATGGGTGCTGGTGGAATGTGAAACGAGAGTTTCGGTGGATCGTTATTTTGCTGTTGTGGTGGGTGTTGGGGTTTGTACGGTGGGGGTCTGCGATCATTCTGATCTCTGTGAGGAGGTGGACCTCTGCGGGGTGGAGGTGGTCTCCTTCTCGGGAATGGGAATGGCGGTCTTCCCCTGTGCTTTCCAGGTGGGGGTGGTCCGTGATGGTGATGATTTTGAATTCTTCTGTGACCCAATGGTGGGGGAGCGTTATTGTTTTGCTGCTGTTGGTTTGGTTGTTGCTGTTGTTGTTGTTGTGGGGGACCTTCGTGAGGAAGACCTTGTCTTCTGCTGACACTTTGTTGTGGTGGTGGATGTTTAGCTGATTGTTGTGATGGAGGTGGGGGATTTACTCGGCGGGTTAGAGAGCCGAATGCTGATACTGTTGGGAGGAGTAGACCTGATAGCACGAGTGTCAGGATAACAAGCTGTTATGGGGGAACAAGAGACATTCATGTTTTGAAAGTTTTTGTACGTGTGAGGGAAATGAGGTACCTGTCATGGGCTCGAATAAATAATAACAAACGACAGGTTTATGTACTTTTCTCCTCATTAGCACATTTTCCACATATTCCTTATTTTGTTAAGAATGATAGGCGTTATCTAGATTCTTTGCTGACTTTTACAAATTATTGCCGTAATGGGCGATTACTTTTTAATGGGTCGAGTACGTGAGACGCTGGATTTCTCGACGAGGTTATACGCAGGTGTGTGTCCGGAGGAAAGTATTATCTTCGACAGGATGAAAATTGAATTTTTTGTGACCACGTTTTTAGAACAGGATCAAGAAGGTTTAATGCATATTAATAGCGGTTTCGTATTAATATTTAATTTTTTCTCGATTCTTGTTGTCTCTGCAAAACGAGATTTTTTTTGCTATTGAACCCATTTGTTTTTTCGTTGTGTGAAAGCAGTCTTCGAGAGTTGAATACGAATTAAACGAATTTGTACTTGAAATTGGATCGATTTTTTATTCAAATTCAGAATACGTGACCACTACTTCTGTTTCAAGTACATTTGACATATATGAAAGTACAAGTTATATTGCACTTAACCTAAAACACATTTCGAATTCTCGGCACACAGTTATTTTCTGATTTATGAATTCGTTCAAAGACGTGTCTTGTTGAGCCACTCTTCATTCCCACAATTTTCACTACATTAGCCTTTTCACAAAGTGGACAACCCATCAAAAAAAGAGTTAATTAACGTCACTATTTTCAACACAAGAGTATAATTAACAGCACGTTTTTCTGTTTTTTTGGAAATGGCGTTGGCAGTTTTGTGGGCGGGTTATTGCGAAAACATAAATTCAGAAACACTAATTACCGTCCCTTGTTTAATTAAGTTGTAAAAATACGAAATAAGGCTCCGCCTAAGAAAATTTTTTTTTTAATGATCCCTTTTCAGGTCAATAGGTGCGATGGCCCTGTTATATCAAGCGGCGTTTACACTTGTGGTGTGTCTGAACCATAAATCGCAAATTTCCCTTTTTTCTTCTTGTTTTCACAAAAAATATATGCATTTTACATTTCCACATGAATTCGGTACACCTCCGTTCAAAAAATCAATATGCAGATTTCCCTTTTGTCATGTTTTCCTTTCTGACAGAGATTTCAGCTCAAAACTACATCCACCTAATCAAAAAGCTCTGAATGTTACAGAAAAATAAATATCAGTCTGCTGCGTGACCTAATCCCAGTAACAACCTCCTATGATCAAGTGATTCTATAACTCGGCAACTAGTAGGATAGAATTCCAAAGCGATTATAGAAAAACCTGTTTATTCCGTTAGATTTTTTTTCATATTCTTCTTCGTCAACAGCTTTATCGGGTACAACAAAAATCTGAGAAAAAGGCATGAATGACTTTACTCAAGGTTGTGTTGTGTTATCGCACAAATCCCATTTCTCTTTTCATTATAATCAACTCAATTAATTAATTGCAACTGAGCTAGTGTCATCAACCGTTTTGAAAGCGATCCCATGTTACAATTTTTTCCTTCAAATCCTGCAGCCTTTACAAATGTCAACAGAGCTGCAGCAGTTACAATTCTACCAAAAAATGTCTGCTCACTTAACATCCTGCACATTTCACCTCCTTTTTTCCCAAAAAAATTCACATAAAGAGAAACGAAAGAAAAAACTTGAATTCAATTAGGAACACACGTTATTAATGACATTCTTGTATGTATGACTCTCTTCAAGACGCTTGATGATGATGATGACTCGCTGATGCACTTTTCAGCCTTAGGGCCACCACCACCGGCAGTCTCGCATCATCATTACACAGTTTACTAATACTACGTGTGCGTTATGTTATAAGCGCAGACAATAATAAACTTTATAAATACAAAAAAATTTTCACTTTCGGGACTCCATTCATTGTTAAGATATCCCTTTTTCTTGAACCGATCACGTCCCTTTGTATGATTGATCAGTCAATTTTCGCAAATGAGTCGTTGTGGTTGAGTGCAATCTCTCTTAGGGAAAGTTATATTAGGTATACGGAAATTTGTGAAAAAAACGGGATCGATTAGAAAAATTTCACACGGATACCCTCCACCGCGTTGCAAATTCACACTTCCTGGGTTTTTCTTTTTCAACGTGCTCCCGTAATTAGGAACAACAATAACAATGCATTTGTAACCACGAAGAAGATTCACGCTTGCTGAGTGCGTATTTTTGTAGAAAAAAATGCGGTTTTCATGAGATTTTTACGCGTCACGAGGATCATTTTTATAAGTAACGCAATTATGTATGCGTGAACTCTTGACAATAATGCAACGATTATGTGCTGAGGATTTACACATCTTTACAGAAAAAAGTGAAACCTTACTCTATTGTTTAATTATACGGTATATAGTAGTCTTTAGAACGTGTGGGCTATGCAGGTGTGCACCGGAAGTGGGTTGAGTGTATGGAGACTTTATAATATGCAGTAAAATCTTGATAAAAAAGTCTGACTCATTGACCATATCTGATATCAATCACGAACTAAAACAAAAACGTGACGACCACCAATTCATATACCTTTAGAACGATGATTACGGATCATTGTCCAATTTAGCCACAAATCAATAGTTTTTTCAAAAAAATGTAATACAACTGCAATGTGGTTTTTGGCCACATATATTACATGTTTACTGCAACTACCCTATATTCCTGCTGCCCTCGATATTAAATTCTTTGTATGTGGTTGGTGAACTACAAAACGCTTGCTCGCTTCATTCATTTTTCCTCGCCACTTTTTTTGACAGATTCTCAGCAAGACTCATCGTTTGTCTTTGTCTATGTATGAAATTTCAACTAAAATCAACTAAAAAGATATGATGAAGAAAAAAGAATTTTTCGAAAGCTTGGTTGATTTTAATAAAATATTACCTATTTCCACTTCAATCCCCGTTAATTTATCATTAAAAAGATATGAAATTCATGTTAACCTCGTAAAACTGAGAAAGTTGGAAATTTGCACAGAAATGTAAATTTTTTGAGCTGCTCTTTTGTTCACGAAATTATGTGTGAGGTGTGGGTATGCCCTGCGGCATTTAAGTACGATTTAACATAATTTTTTTTGTCGTTAAGAACTTTTAAGGGAAAAAAGCTTAATCTTTTAAAAAAATGTCACCCACAAACCTTATTCCCATGCATTCTGAGTGCAGGTCTTCTCCAAAATCCGATTGCCATTCTCATCTCAATCCGGGTGGATTGTCGTCACACCCCGGTTGTGCTTGGTTTATTCCGACACACTTCACTCGAAATTTTCGAAATTAACGCACTTGCCACTGAATTTTGTTGCACGCAAATTTCCGAATATCACTTCTCCATAATATTTGCGTAAAGAAACCGCAAGCAACCTCCAAAGAAAAATGAGCTAATAACACAGATATCCGGAACGAGAGCTGCTGAAGCACACCCACAGCAAGAAAGAGTTCAAACGACGCGTCCTCTTGATTCTGACTCAACTCCCGTTAGACTATTTTACCAAACAAATTCCTCGTCGCTTACTGCTCGATTATTATTATGCAATGCGTAACATGCCCACATTTTCTCTCAAACTTTTAAAAGGCAATGCTAACGATTTCTCGAAATCTATCACAAAACTTCACCGTACGAAAAAAGTGGAGAAAAAAACTCAACTGACCAGTTTTCACGAGGAATCCAAGATCAGTTATGATGATGCATATAATCGCGTTCCTGGTTTTTCCTGATTTTTCATACCCCTGCTGCCATACTCTCATGCAAAAATCTATCTAATGCACAAAAATGTACAAAAAGATGAGCCCTCGTAAGAACCCTGCAGGCAAAAGCACTACTGACATATACGAACCCATATCATCCCTGTATCACAGTCCTCATCTCGTCTTGACCTGGTAACACGACACATCAGGAAAAAGATACGCATAAGAGCGTTACAACAACACCTCCTTTTCAAAATATCCTGACCGATCATACATTTGTGCATAGGACGACCCCCTTGCGCAAAAACACTAAAAAAACGTTCGTCATCATGACCGACCGACCGAATAAACACATGTACGAGTATGCAACAGACACTCAAGTTTTTATCCCTTCTTGTCAAAAAAAAACTTTGTAGGATGATGGGGAAAAGTTTTTCGTAGACGATTTCATTTTACATCACGTAGAACATACTTTGGATTACCTGTAAATCATTTTTTACATTTATATTTCTTGTGTAAATTCACACAGGTGCACACAATAAATCCGCTTGAAAAGAAGAAATGACAAATGTATGATGGGGTGGTGTGTGGTGTATTATACTTATGCTTTTATGCTTTAACATATTGATGGAAGACATGTATCTTTTTGTTCAAAATTGGTCTTTTTTCGCTTATCAACTTTCCTTTTTGAAAAAAGGGATTTGACAGAGAAGTGAAATTTGTGCTCTTATTGTTGGAGGTGGGGCACGCGGGGATTACGTTTCTACTTCTGGAGGATTTACGCTATAATATCCACCAACAACTCAAAGCGTAGCCCCAGAAAAATCAAGTTTTACAAAATTTATGAGACAACGACATCTTGCAAGCATACGATTAACACGATTCGCAGGCGAGAAAACAAAGATTATATTTCACACTCGCTAGCTTTCATTTGTGGCGTGCTTCCTTCATCGCATCTCAAAAAAAGATCAAAGCGTTATTATTGCTCCAAAGATATCCAAACAGACCTCGAGAGCTCTCTCTCTCTCTGTTCTGGAGAGACTTGACCTTGCGTAACATATAAAACAAAATGTCGCGGTCCCGATATATATCGATCTCACAACAACCATACTGCCGAAAAATCCAGTTGCAAACACCGGTGTGTCCATACTCGGACATTTTCCGTAATCGCACGAACTTTCTTGATCGGGCTCTCTCTCTCTGGAGAGAAAATCATCTTAGAAAAAAATTGCTCCATTTCTTGATGCAAGGAAAAAGCAAGGACCTCGTGACCTTAATATAAAACACACGTAAAGACAGAGTTTGCCTGGTCAGTATTTTGTGTCGGTTAGAGCACGACGGTTATCAATCTCTGGAAAATAAATACATCATAAAAACATTATTTCTAATAGTTCCCTTTCGCTGTTCTCATTTTATTACCGGTTGGTAAAAGTTGTCCGGTAGTTTGTAAATTTGTACTTGTGTCTCTTATCGTGAGTTGCTGAACAAAATTTCAATCTTTATATGTCATCGTTTTCGGTCCACCTATCTGAACACTACGTAGTATGCACCAAACGGTAAGACGTCTTTTATATGTCTCATTTTTTGACGTGTGACTCTCGACTCTGACGGCTTTACCCAACCTCAGTGCGCTAATGACTTAACCACACACATAGTTTTTGAGTTTGTTTAACAAAATTCTAAGAGCTTGACGTAATCGCAGCAGCAGATGCACAAATATGCAGCAAACTATAGTCATATGATCTAGTTTATAAAAGTACCTATACATCCAGAACTAAAAAGCACAGCTGCTCAGTAACTTCATCTCACAAAGTAGCAGCTGCAGTGACAAAAAAATACTGGCTCTCATTTACATTTTCTACTAAAAAATTATCATCATCAAAATTACAAACTCGATAGTTTCACTTTCCAAAAAAATACGTAATCATCATTCTTAATCACACTTGTCCCCAACACTTTCCCCACGTCATATTGTCCTTGGACCTAATCGCTCTCTCTCTCTCTCTCCACTTAACATCCACTCAATCAATGCTGCAAATGCATTCTATGAAATGTGAGGATTTTGGCACGGTCAGTCGGACAAAATAAACGGAGCATCATATCATATTCATAATTCGCTACAAATTTTCAAACTTGGCAAAATTTCCAAAATTTCCAAACAGCATAACGAAGCGGCATTCTACAAAACCCTTAATAAATCGCAAAATCAAGTATGTACATCAAAAATACATAATTTGGGTCATATTTCGATTAAAACGGGTCGGGGTCAAGCAATATAGGGAAAAGATTCGAAAGAAAAGAAAATTCCATGGGACAAACCCACCATCGAGTTTCCCAGGACATTGACATTCAGAGCAACCCCATTAAATGCTCATAATGTATCCTCATCCACTCGAGAAATATTAAACAAACGCTTTTATTATTTCCACTGGCGCCACCACGAAACCCAAAGCCGACAATCAACTCCGACGACGAATTGGATAAGAAAGGATGACGTGATGATGCTCAATATGCTGCTCTATATAGAGCTTTATATACTCAATCCCATATATAACCATACTCTTTTACGACTCAAATTGCATGTGTATTTTCATCCAGGAAAAAAAAATCTCGTAATTTAGCTTTGAAGTATATCTGGAAAATAACCCATACTTAAACAACGGGTGCCTGTGTCTCTCTCACATTCAGTTTTAATATTCTTTTAATGTGTCTGCATCGCAAGAAGTGTCACGAATTATTTTTTCCTTAATGGCTTTCGTCGAATTTTTGTTATTAGGGATTACGCAAAGTGTTCTCGTCATTCTCTTGACAGTTATAAAAAAATATAATTAGGTGCTTTCATTAGAAGTTATAGACGCATAAAAATGTTTTGGTAGGGAGGGTGCAAATCAAAACTGCCAGACGGAACCCTGCGGTTATTATAAAATAATTAATATATTATTTGATCAAAAATCCGTACTACTTCTACTTTTTTGCCTCTCTCTCGCCTGCGGTCGAAAAGTGGCTGACCTCGGTGGTCATCAACAAGAAATCCAGAGAGAGAAAAAGAATTGCTGACTATAAGTTGAAGGTCACTCCGCAAAAGGAGCGTACAATGGACTTTGTTCCGCCATTATGATGTAAATTATGAAATTGCATTGAATTTACATTTCTCGACAATGGAATGTAGTCGTGTGGAATGTACTGAGTTAGAGAACTGCAAGCTAAATCCAGAGAGTATCTCTGCAAAACACGATCGGGAATTTACGAGTATTCCAAAAACTGCAACTTGTAGTAAGACGCAGAAAAAAAAGAATCTTGTTAACAAAATAACAAAATGATATACCCAAACAGAAAATCTCTGGCACCCGTTCAAGATCACCGTCGTGCCGTCATTTTTCCTATATAAAATCTCGCCTTCACCCAGCCTTTTCACTCTCAAGAATATATAAATACAGAACATAGTACTGCTCAAAGTGTTGTAGAGTCTGCAATTTATGCTGATAAAAGACAGACTTTATATTCATGAGGAAAATCAATAATATTCTCATATCTTATCACTGCATCCGGTTCAATTACTTTAATTAGGTGTACTGTCACTGTCGTCCATCTGCAGATTTGTTCAAATGTTTGTTGCAAGCAAACACACACAAAAATGTATGCAATAATAATTATTGTTAGCTGCAAGTCAGTTTAAAGGTTAAAAAAAGTACTCAATCTCGTGATAAGCTTTCATACATAACGAGCAACTAAAATTATGCCACAATGATCATCATAAAGGCTTGCATAAATATAAATGAGCGATTATGCAAAATAATATCATGCAGCGAATGAGTGAACACATATGCATGTATATATGTATATACTCGTGATACTTCTATTTTTAGAATGACGACTCTCCATATATTAACCAATTTTTAAGAACGCTACGCTAGTCTGGAGGAAACGTGGGCTTAATTATTTCGTGTGGATTCAGGTCAGTTTCTCTGATCACAGGTGATTGATTAGTATTGGTCAATTATTACACATATGAGTCATGGATATTACCTCTTAAAAATAGTGGACTATAGCAATGCAAACTCCACACTGTATGCCCACAGATTAGAGTTTTTTTCTAAGAACCCGACAAGATAAACTAAGCACTGACTGGAGGAAGCCGCATATACATTAATATCCTGTCTACAACCGCATTTCTGTGGTTGTGTGTGTGTTAAGGACACGATATGAAATTTTGTGGATCATAATATATGTAGACTGACTGTGACAATATTTTATAAACGTACCAATGCATTTTCGCATACATACTACGTATCTTACAATAGCCCATATAGCCAAACACACACGCCCGTCCCTTTTCTCGCTGATTCCTCCACCTCCTCCGAAATATTATTGTAATAGAGGCGTTCTCTCCCTTATGTTCACATCCGCGTATATATCACGACAAGTCTGCTCCTCAACCAGGTTCATTCACTAAAACGTGCTCGCCAAGTTACGTTTTTACTCTCTCAGCTCCACATTCTCCCGGACTCTTTTCTCTCCAAGTCGGAAACGGTGTGCTTTTTCGCTCTCGTGTTTTATTTTCGGCTTTTTTCTCTTCTGGACAAATTACTACTGCACATTGTCTTTTAGTGTACGTGTGTGTTGTTTGCTCTCGCAAAGTTCTCTACTTTTCCTTTCTTTTGGGAAAATTGTTTTTTTTATTTGGTATAATTTAATGTGTTCGGCAAGATCCGCTGTTTTCTTGAGGAGGTAAGATATATTTCATCATATTTATTGCAGAAACGTTATAATAAATTAGAAATCATCTCAGAAAGTACACCCCCCGCCTCCACACGTATTCGCTCGGCATTTTAAAACAAATCCTTGCCCCTATTTCGTATGTGTGTGCTCATAAAAAAACATAATCAAAAACTGTATCATTGAAGTAAGGTCTAACATACACTCGACACTAATCATGACCTGAAATGCACAACACGCTCAAGCACACTACAAATGTAGCGGAAATACACGAGAAATGATGCATTTCTCAGGGTGAAACCAGTATCGGTTCGTTGGCATGCTGCTATATACACCGTTTTTGTATATATTGGCTACATAAACAGGTAAAAATCGTGTAAAAAGTAGTGACAGAAAACCAATCAGGATATACACACATACATAGTCATTGTCCCTAAATTATACATACATTATACATATCTCCTTTTGCTTGGCATCTTTCCCGGTATTTTTATACATAGATCAGTACGAGTAAGCACTTTTGCAAAAAAAAAATGCGAGCGAAGCATGGAGTTAAAAGTGCTTTCGTCGGTAGATCTTTCGAGAGATGGGGTTCTCATGCGACAAAGTTTGAAGTACATCCTACCACCAGTTGCAATTATACACATCCGTTTATAGTAGCTCAAAGGATTTTCTGCTGAGCAAACACATTATGCTTGTGCACATATTTTCACGGCGCACCAAAATCAGACAGACCTTTGTCCTCATACGCTTTTATCTCCTTCTGCAACCTGATCCATGTCACTTAATACAATTTTAAAATGACTCACAGAGATTCTTCGATTGAGACTTATTTCACCACGATTGTTTTGGCTCCATATGCATCTCACGAATAAATTTACTACCACCGATTAATGTCACTACGTGTGTGAAGCGACTTATTTAGGAAACTTGAGCTACTAAACCCATTAGTCTGTCTCACAATTTATCACACCAAGATTTATTTTTTGGCAGTAGTTTCCGTCAACTCAAATTCAAAACTGCTGGATAACCAAAGCGTACTTAACCTTCATTGCATATACTGCGACAAATATAATGAAAAAAAGAAGAAGATAAATAATAATAATTCCCGATTAAAATTGCAGATGGAGGAGCCCACAACAAATGCCCAAAGAACAGCAGCCTCAGAAGACTTGCTACACCGTGTAACTCCCTCCACGCTTAGCAATACAACCCCTGAGTGTGACCCCAAATTCAAATCATCCCAACAAAATGCTGCACTAACTAGCAACAAGAAATCGGACGTTAGTTGTCACAACCTTCCAGAAAGCGCGTACAGTACCTTGTTACTTCTTCTAGTCCTCCGACAAGTAACGCAAAACAGTTACTTCCAGAAAAAACTTCAAAACAATTACTCTGAAGACCTCAACTTTAACTGCAACTGTACGTAAAAAGGGACGTTTGAACAAGCTGGTTTGTTTTATCTGCGAGGAGAGAGAGAGAACTCTGTTCAAAAAGTCTGATTTCTGTTGACTCACGTGTGTTGTAGTATTTTTTTATCAAAAAGTGAAAACAATTTCGTTCTTGTGAGTGTCTACTACGTCTACGACGTCTTCTGCATTTCCATATTTACTTAATCAAGGTAAGTGTACTTGTTTTTTTTTTAATATTCCATTCTTTTTTTGATGCAAGCATTTATCCGTTACGCAACAGCTGCATTCATTCATATCACAGCAACTTTTTATTTTCAACATAATTTTTTAATGACGCCGTTATTATCC
Organism: Sinodicranocentrus sp. ZH6; assembly: GCA_027743935.1. Lineage (NCBI taxonomy): Eukaryota > Metazoa > Arthropoda > Collembola > Entomobryomorpha > Entomobryidae > Sinodicranocentrus > Sinodicranocentrus sp. ZH6. Next base: position 22,321 of record JAHZNA010000358.1, read on the forward strand.
GTAAATCCTCACTGTATAATCTCCGCTGTTGACACAGTTCTTTATGAACGGATTAGACTTAAAAAACCAACCCAAACCTGATTAAAAAAATGGTTCGTACGAAGTAAAAAAAACTCATGGGGAAACGCGGAAAAGCATCTCACGCCCGGTCAATGTGTAGTTTATAGATAAATATACAGCAGGTCACAGTGTCACAATGAATAAATCACTCGTCAGTCACTTAAAACACAAGACACTTTTTTGTCATCAATCATGAGTCATTAAAAATATGTGACTTGACGTCATTCCATACACACACTCTCCATTTAATTAACATTCATAGGATTAACTCCTCTTGACAGACAAATATAAACAAGTATTTTTCCAAACGAGATTCATGAGCAAAAGAAAAAAGTTCTCTCCAGAGAATACATTTCAGTCTTGATTGTTTCTCCATTCGCTGCACACATTTTTTTTATCCCACTCTTCTGCTCCGTTTTTTTTAAATACTATTTACCCATGACCCAAACCCACTGTCACGGTCAAGATAAAAACTCTCTCGCTCAGGTGGTGTCGAAAAACTCTGTTCTTTAAACCTTGACTCTTGTGCAAATAGAAAAACACAGGGTATTTACATGTTTTATTACCCTCAATTAAAGTTAATTATCAAAAAAAGTGAGAGTAAATAGCACCACGCTCAGAGGGACTCTTCCGCAACAATCAAAAGAGATTTTGCGCAGGATTATACCGTGATCCCCTTGCAATCTGTGCGATTCACACTCGGAGCACGTATATATGCGTGTAAATTCGGGACTAGCGCCGTTTCCCGTGAAATTGCGTTGTAGTAGTGCGAGTAAAAGATAGAGTATTGAGTGGAAACTCGTACATTTCAGTTCTAAAACTCAGCCAGTGCACACCACACACAAAACTCGTGTAAAAAAGTTACAAAAATGACACCAGAGTCGGTGGTGGAGGTAGTCTCCTCCTTAACCCAGAACACGACAGGGCTATACGTCCTGATCGCAGGGTTCATAATCGCATTTTTCCTCTCATTCGGGATCGGTGCAAACGACGTGGCCAACACATTCGGCACCTCCGTCGGATCAAAAGTGATAACTCTGAGGAATGCTTGCATCATTGCGACAATTTTCGAGATGCTTGGAGCCGCACTAGTAGGTACGTATAAAACTGTCTTTGTCTTTGTAATTAATTTCCAGTGAAAGATGTTCGAGGAAGGCCTAGGGATGCCAGGGTTCGCCCTGATGATGAGCGGGTTCCTGGTGTCATTCGTCCTCGCGTTTGGTATCGGAGCTAACGACGTCGCAAACTCTTTTGGAACCTCTGTTGGATCGCGTGTGCTTACTTTAAAACAAGCTTGCTTCCTTGCTACTGTTTTCGAAATTAGTGGATCTGTTCTTTTAGGTATACACAGGGGATCTTTATTGTACTATATATATTGGGGCAATAACAACCATTGACCTTTTGACCAGTTTTGCCTCACACCCTCTCTGTTTGCCAAGAATTTTATAGCCTCATATCAAGAGTGTTTTACTCACTCGACTTGGCAACTCCCTCATGCAAAAATGTTTGCTAAATAGCACCAAATTTTTACAAAAAGTGTTATTGCAAACACACACATGTCGGTTTATTTGGGTCACAAAGTAAGTCTGTTGTATATATTCTCTTCCAGGCTACAAGGTTTCTGACACGATCCGCAAAGGAATCATTGACGTTACTCAGTATCAAGATACACCAGTTGAGTACATGATCGGCAACTTGGCTGCACTGGGTAAGCGCTTTGCTAATTACACTTTGCTCTTATTAATTGACAGTTATTTAATTACATACGTCGACAATGAACAGGCGGCAGCGCGACATGGCTGATCCTTGCAACTTTCCTGAAAATGCCCATCTCCGGAACGCACAGCATCGTGGGAGCAGTACTCGGGTTTTCCCTTGTCGCTCGAGGATTCAACGGAATAAATTGGTTCACGTTAGGAAAGATCGGTAAGACAAAGTATTTCCACAAGAATATTATGGATTCGCGAAGTATTTCCAGAAGAATATTATGGATTCGTGAAGTATTTCCAGAAGAATATTATGGATTCGTGAAGTATTTCACATACACGCAAATTGTATTTTCACAGTTGGTTCATGGTTCGTAAGCCCACTGCTCTCTGGACTAGTATCAGGTTCCATCTTCGTCCTGATCCGCAAATTCATCCTGAATAAAGATAATCCGATTGAGCCGGGTCTCAGATCCCTCCCCATCTTTTATGGGCTCACGTTGTTCATCAATGTCGTTTCCATCATGCTCGACGGACCTGATAGTGAGTTGAGATTTTTATTGCGCTATTGTTTATTGGTTCAAATCTCTCTAAATCTCGGCGCTTCAATTTTGTAGTGCTCAAGATCCAGGTCGATGGCCTGCCGGAATGGAGCGACAAGGCGTTTGGAGTTTTGATTGCCGTCGTTCTCGGACTTGCAGTTGCGTTCCTCGTGCAGCTCGTCCTCGTTCCAGATCTCAGGAGGAAATTGACTAGTACAGTTTTATTTCAATCATTGTAAAAATAGTAATAAAAACTTGCTAATGGCATGTATTAAATTACAGGGGATCTCGGAGTAGAAATCTCAACATACAGCAAATCGAAGCACAACCTGGTATTCACAATTGGAAACGACCCTAACAACTCCCCAGGCTCTTCACACGACGCCTCTCCGATGAACGTCTCGTTAGACGACGTGAGCAAGCCAAACGGAAAGAAGTCTCCGCAACCACCACCATCTTTACAAATCACAGACTCGACAGGCGTGGACATCAACGTGAACCTGAAAAACAAGGACTTTTACGGGATGGTGAACGAGAAGAACATTAGGAACTACATGAGCCCAGAGGAGAAGCAAAAGATGCTCGAGGTTATTCCGATGGACGGGTTGAGTCCTAATTCCAGTGCTGTTCCTCTCATCAAAGGGTCTAACGGGATTGATGATGGCTGTGGCACCCTTGAGGAAATCGAGCGGAGGAAGGAAATCGAGTCTAAGGATCTTGGAGACCAGCCTGGGGTTGGCAGATTGTTCGCCTTCCTTCAGATTCTCACCGCTGCTTTTGGGAGTTTTGCTCATGGTGGGAATGACGTCAGGTGGGTGTTGAAATTATATATGCATCGGTTTGATTGATTGATTTGATTTTATTCAAGTGTTAAGCAAAGTCAAAATACATAATGCATCGGTAACATGATAAGTAGAGTTTTCAGGATACATGATGGAACACATTTTAAGAAATTTTAATTCTCCATGGATTTATATCGTAAAACCACAATGTTTATTTATGGCAAATTAGGAGCAAGGACGGAGTCGACTGGAAGTTGTTCAGGTTTGTCAACCACACACTACTGTCATTTAATAATTACCACTTGAGCTGAAACCATAATAAAATATAAATTTCTAACAGGAACATAATCTTCGCCTGGCTTGTGACAGTCCCAGTTTCTGGAGGTCTAACAGCCCTGATCATGTGGCTGCTGAAAATGTTGATTGTTGTAGACCCAACCACTCCACCTGCATTGTCTCAAGTTTCAAACGGTAGCGTATACTAAAATCACTATGCATTTTTTCTTTAATTTCTTATGGATGAGGAAACATGAGAATCCAAGTCTGATAAAAAAAAATCACTAAGTGTGCATGACTTTTTTCTGTTATTCTTTTTTTCGAGAGAGAACAAAATTTGTGTAATGGAGCTTATATTTAAGCATTTACATTATAATTTTGTTTTTTTATTATTAAGTGTTTTATAAATAACGATACATATATAAATATATATATTTACACTGTATATTTCATTGACAAAAGATGGTCCCGGAATGATTGTTGTTGTTGGTAAATATATATATACGCGGGAGTGCAGGACCACCATTTTGTGTTGTTGAACATTTTTATTTATACATTTTTTTCAATCCCTGAACTTCCGCTTGACAACTTCAGGGAGTGCACAAGCATAAGCGAGAATACAAGCGACGATGCCGCCACCCCAGAACACGAAGCACATCCCGAGATTAATCCCGATCCCAAGGTCATCTTTGTAATACTTGTCGAGCACGTAGTGAGTCCCGTTCACATACCTGCATCCAGGCTCGAAACTCAATTTAGTGCACTCAGACCCGACCTCGTTCTTGAACCCGACCATCAGCCCTTCCTTGAATATCTCGGTGTGGATCAACGCGCTTGCGTACCTAGGTTGGAGCACGTACGTCAAGTAGTACTGCCAGTCTGGGAGTGACCTGATCGACCTCAGTGTATTGGACGAGAGGGTCAGGGCTAACGAGAACTGGGCTATCAGCAGAGCTGATGAGATTAGCTTGGATTTTATCGTCAGTAAGGTTATCAGCGTTTGGGTCTGTGAGAAACTGTAGCAGGTGAACAGCGATAAGGACATTAAGATGTACGATGGGGTGCTCAGCGATGAGTATTGTGGCGTTGTTATCGATGGAGGGAGGGTGCTGTGGGGCACATATGTACACGGTTAGCAAGATTGGTGGATTGGTAAACAAGCTATTGTACATCTATCTTGCACGGTTAGATATGTAATCATGTAACAACGTAGTAAAATTCAACTTACTGGTAGAAAATTCCACCTGCGATGAGTGCAGTCACGAAATTATACGGGATGCAGGATATGACGTGGGAAAAGATGAAAAGTGGTCCAGAGTAGTGGCCTGACCTCGATTCCTGGTAGTACAGTTTCCTGAACCGTGGGACTGGAATATGTAATCGTTTATAATATCGATCTCACAATTGTGCAAGCATTAGAGCAATAAAACCTCACAGTTGATGATGGTAGTCCAAATTCCAGTAAAGTAGCAGAGAGCAAGAGCGTTGAGGATGAGCCCGTTAATAGTGACGTAGAGGTGCTGAAATCTGTCCTTGAGCCCAAAGTAAAATATCCACATGAGGAAGAACAGGAATGGGAGGAAAAACAAGGTAGTGAAGACGTGTACTAATCCTTGCATGTTGAACAGGAACGTTGAGGAATACGATCGCCTGCGTTCAATTTTAAAATCATTATTATTACCAATTACTTTACCGAGATATGACAACACTTACATGATGCAAGCAGCGATTTTCTGAACGGCTCCAGGTCTTCCTAGCGAGTGCATTGGCGTGACAGAGCCAACAGGAGGAATCGGACTGTTCCCACCACCTCCTCCCGATTTCCTGAACGGATTCCCTTCCAGCTTAAACTTCTCAACTAACAGTCCGATCTGCTTACTCGACTCGATAAACTTTTCGTGCGACCTTCTGTCCACTGTTGATAAACACAGGTAGTAGATCAGCGCGTTCTCGATCTGCGTTCAAACAAAATATCACAATTTCACAAACTTATCTAATTATTACAACAATTATTCACAATCCAAACCTCAGGACAAGGAAACCCGATGCCCCTGAAGTAGTCGAGCATGCTCCTGGTATTCCCACTGTAAACCACATCCCCTAAGCACAAGTAGGTCACTCTGTCAAGAAACGGGAATATGTCAGACCGAGGCTTCTCCATCGTCAGTACAACAATCCTCCCGAACTTTTTCGCGTAGTTTGAGAGGATCGAGATTATAAAGTAGGTGTTCAGAGGGTCTAAGTTCCAAGCTGGCTCGTCTGCTAGCAGCAGCACTGTATAATAATAAGTATATAACTCACAGCTTACCCTGTTATTATAATTTACACAACCAACCTGGATCTTTGATGAGATGCACCCCAATGGTCAGTCTCCTCCTCTCACTCGGAGTGAGTCTGTCAACAGTGACCCCAGCCACCTGGGTCAGAGCTATATCCGCCAGGATCTGCCTAACCCTCATTTTTCTCAAAGATGATGGCACTTTCAGCGTGAAGTATGCTTCGTATTCGAGGGTCTGGAATACTGTCAGCTCGTTCATCATGTATCTGTCTGATAATCCTGTCACGTAGCTTCCGCTCGCCTGTAATAATACAATTTGGTATTTTTGTCCCAAAACTCATTCACAGACACACAAGAAAAGTGTGAAACTCACATGGAACAACCTCCTGTTCATACTGACCCCGTTGAGGAGCACGTACCCTTTCTTCATTCCCGTGTTCGCCCTGCACGCGATAACATCCAACAGAGCCTTTTTCCCTGACCCCTTAGACCCCAAAATAGCCATAATATTCCCACTCGCCACTTCAAACGACACATCTCTGAGGATCAGTCCACTCCGGGTCGTCCCTGTAATCTGCTTCACCCAAGTTTGAGGTTCCACCTGAGAAAGGAATCACACACGTCATTTAAGAATGTTCGAGAACTCGGAACTGTTTCAAAACTCACATGCCCAGTGTAGAACAAGTTAGCGACTTCGAGGACATAGTCACTGGACAAGTTATAAAGTCCGAGCCCGTTAGCATGCTGTCCATTGTGTCCGATTCCAGTAGAATTCCCAAGAATGGAATTAGTGGTGACAGTGCTCCCAGGCCCTGGGACGTGGTGGTGGTGATGGTGTATCGATGACATTTTGCACTAAAAATATAACTCACAAACGGGTGCAAACAACGTCCCACAAACCCGCTACGAGTAATTAGCACAAAAATGAGTAACGGGGAAGCATTTGTTTTCTAATAAATTAGCATCATAAACGGAAGTCTGAATACAGCCAAAACAAATATTATTGGCTCAACAGGTAGTCTGTTTCTTCAACTTCCTCGACTTGAACTTGACAAAACACATACACATCCGTAGATAAAAGCTCAAAGAGAGAGGTCCACTACTATCAACTAAAAATTCCAAACCCACTAGCTCATGTATAATTCATACATAACTGTAGCCTGGCTATTGTGCATAAAATAGTTAAAAAAAAGGGATGTCATAGAATGCGCACCTGTTTCGTGTATATAACCTCATTATACAAGAGAGAGAGAGGGGATAAAAACGTAGGAATTTAGGACCAGCAAAGCGAGAACTCTTTTTTATTACAACTAAGCCTAGATTTTGGTAAGAGGGGACAATGCAACAATACACTCGTACAACAACCCTAAAAAACGAGTCAGCCACCCCACAACAATGCAGGACATATACGCAATGTAAGACGACGCTTCTTGACGCCTGAGTACACTCTGATACCGTCCCGTGTATGAAGCCCACTCAACACACCTGCACAACAATCAACATAAAAATCTCGAGGATTGACAAGCTTATTGCTCATTCATGCACAGACTTTTCCTCTCTGGCCGATCCATTCGTGTTAATGTACCACATACCAAACACTCCCGATGAGAAATACCATCAATTGCACCATCCATGTATTCTTTTTTCAAGAACGCGAACGTAATTTTAACAAAAATATCCTTGAAATCGTATAATTTTCATTAGACAAATCTTCCTGTGAGTTCCTGTGCCAAGATTCGCTTGAGAAAACACACTGTTGTAGGCTGCTGGTCAACAAACAAACGTCCGTCCCCGGTGAGCGTAGTGAATTGACAAAATTCTTTCAGTTGCAACCGAACCGTAAAGCGATTAAAGATGCGTCCCTCATCATCATCAAAACAAAACGGGACTCAAAAATAAGACAGCACTAACAAAGCCATGTGGGAGCTCACAACTATCCCGAACCCACAAGACCCGAAGCATCCTTCAGACCCGTCATCAACCCACAACAGAAGGTACACAATGCCCGAGTCAACAGTAACTCATTTCAGCAACACAACGAGACAAACTGGTCAGGCTAGCGCAGCCCCTCTAGAAGACCTGCACGCTTGGAGCATTTACAGGTTATTATTTTTATCACAAATTTTAACGCACCCTCATCATTCTCAATTCCAAATTTTACGCATCCTGATCATTCTCGAATCCAAATTTTACGCATCCTGATCATTCTCAATTTTTCCAAATTTCACGCATCCTCATATTTCTCAATTTTTCCAAATTTAACGCATTCATGTATCCTCATATTTCTCGATTCCAAATTTAACGCATTCATGTATCCTCATATTTCTCAATTCCTAGTTCCTTGTTCTTATTATTCCATACTAAAAAAATAAATAATAATTAAAAAAATTCAACAGACAAAACCTGAACTCGGACTTCACAGACTCAGCCCTGGGGTCAGACGAGAGGTCGCCACTCCCATACGGGAACTTCCAGCTGAGGGAGCAAACAGTGCAGTCGATCCTGAGGCACCCAAGACTCGCTCCAAGATCTGAACTAGGCTCGAACATGTACGCGTACTTGAAATTCGGACTCCCGAGAGTGTTCCCTCCAAACAGGAAAGATAACTCTAGCGGATACGACTCTGAGAACGAGATGCACAATCGAAATAACAAAAAGTCTCACTCAAGAAGTAAATCTGTAGAGGGGATGGTGACTTCGAAAGTGTCCCGTGCCAGATCAGAGACTGACTTGATCGACGGGTTGATCCCGAACAGGTTCGGAAATAATAATAGTAAGATGAGAGGGGCAACGAGCGAGACGAACCTCAACCACCACCACAACCACGTCTCCAAAGCAGGCTCACAAATATCACTAGTTTCAAGATCCACACATCACCATCACAATCATCACGTCATCACAGATGGACACCACAGTCGCGCGTCAGTGCACGGTGGTGCGTTTAAATCCAGTGGCCATACAAACCAAGCGTTCTACTCCGACGACGTGATGAGCTCAAGGTCCGAAGACGTAGCAATGTATTCTTACCCTCATTTGCAAGTTAGAGGGCTATGCTATGAAGTGCGCGGGGTGAGGGTACTAGACGGGGTCAGTTTAGACTTGAGGGGTGGAGAAATGATGGGCGTTATGGCCACTGCAGACGGCGAAGGGACTAGTTTGCTCGATGTGCTCACTTCAAGGTTTAAACCTACCCATCGGGTTGCTGGCGAGATTTGGCTCAATGGGAATCAGGTTCCACTGAGGAGGCTCGGCACCAGGGTCGGCTATGTCAGGAGGGACTACAGGTTGCATCCTGACGTCACTGTTTACCAAACTATGCAGTTTCATGGCATGAGTTTGCAAGTCGGCAGGAACGAGTTGAGGAAGAACGTATGAGTTTTTTAAAACGTTTTTATTTTTTAAGCATAATTTAAGCAACAAATTATGTGTTTTTTCCGCTTTTTGCTTTAAATATTGAAATCATTTCATTTTTAAAAAACACTGCCACTCACAGAGTTTAAAAATTCCATAAAAATATCACATTCCTACTCAGTAATTTGTATTTTCAATGTTTGCTCCTGTCAAAGTTATTGTCGAGTCAGCAATAAAAGTTTTTATAAACCTACATTCATCAAGCCCACCTAAATCTTGCCCTAAATCTTTTATAAATAAAAAAAACAGTCGTGTTGATTTGAATGATTGTGTTCTCCAGATGCTCCACTTACTAGACGACTTGGGCTTATCCCCAGTGAGGTCCTCTCTGGTCGAGTCGCTGACAACCTCGGAGAGACAGAGACTCACGGTAGCGTGCCAGTTGCTCCAGGACCCGGAGATTATCTGCTTAGACCAACCAACCCGGGGAATGGACATTTTCGACACTTTCTTCCTCGTCGAGTATCTGAAGCAGTGGGCTAGCAGCGGGGCGAGGGTGGTTATCATGACCATACACCCTCCTACTTTCGAGATTTTTTCAATGTTCACTAAAGTCACTCTCCTGTCTACTGGGAGGTTGATGTTCTACGGGCATCGCAGTGAGATGCTGCCTTACTTTGCCTTCATCGAGTACCCTTGTCCTGCTTTTAAAAATCCAAGTGACTACTACATCGACCTGGTGAGTTGGACTCTGTCATTACTTTTTTTAAGTTGATTGCTTCCAACAAGCATGAATTTTATTTCGATAGCCTTATATTCAAAATGTTATTGCAACCGTGTGTTCTTCAAATGTGTGGGTCTTTCATTGTTACTTCATTGTTATTCCAGGTGACGCTCGACACCCTGTCAAACGAAGCTCTTTTGGAATCCAGCCAACGAATCGAGACCCTCGCAGAGTCGTTCAGGAGGAAGCAGGAACCTCTCCCCGACCCTGCTTCCAGTCCTCCTCAACCTCTCCCCAGGAAAATCAGCTCGCCGAGCGCTGCAATGCAATTCTGGAGGGTGTGGATGTGAGTGCGAAAAACTGTTAACAAAACAAAACATCAGAGTTACACTTGTTCTCAGTTAACACTTGTTCTATCCCGCAGGTACATGATCGTTCTAAAGTTCCCATGGAACATGGTGACATGGATCACAACCCTGCTATTCTCCGCAACCCTGTCAATCCTGATCGGTGCCATATACTGGAACATTCGCTTGAGTGTCACCCAGGACCAAAACAATCTTAACGACAGGCTAGGGTTCCACTGGGTCGTGGTCTGCCTCGGGCTCTGGCCTGTACTCCTTGCACTCCTGCACAACGACAGGAAGGAAACGAGGTTCGTGGCCAGGGACATCTCCGAGGGACTCTACTCACGCGCCATGTTCATTATTGCAAAGGTTCGGGAAAATTTAGTGTATCCGCACAGCAGATCGATAAGAAACCAAACTATAATATCAAAATAACATTTCTCACAGACATTGCTCGAGTTGCCATTCGTCTGCAGTATTCTGTTAGGTTACATGATCCCGGCGTACGTCATGGCTGGGATTCAACAGGATGAAACTGTCTTTTATTCTTACATAGGTCTGTTTCTAAATTAATTATTAATACAGCCATTTACGAAACACGCAAATATTCATAGTTAAAAATTCCGGTCAACAGGCCACGTCCTCCTGTACACGTACACGATCCTGACCCTGATGAGAACCCTAATCCAAGCCTTCCTGTCGCACACACTCTCGATAACCTTGACATACTTGATATTCCTACCCCTCTCGCTAACATCCTACTACACTATCCACATCCTCGACTTGGGCTCCTGGTGCAGCTGGCTCCGTTACGTGAGCCCAGTAGCGTGGACCTACAGAAACCTGATCAGGAACGAACTGTCACAATCAGAGCAACTCACCTTCACATGTCCGAACAACCCTCTGACCCACGACGCCACCATCGTGACACAGCTCAATTGCCAGGTTGACACCAGTTCAAAGGCTCTCAGGTACTTTGGGTTCGATGTCGACTCGTGGGTCGGGTGGATGGGGGTGTTGGTCATTGGTGGGATTCTCTTTGGAGAAATTGTTGTGCTCGTTATCATGTTTATTCTAAGAGGTGGCAGTAGCAAGAGGAGGAAGAAAAAGAATAACGAGGATTCTGGCTTCGATGATGAAGATCAAGACGGTGGGGTTGGGTTTTGAATAAAAAACTTTTTTCCTGTGTTTTTTATGTATTTTTTAATGCAAAAAGTGTGTTTTTACGCCAATCTTGAATTTTTAAAATTAAAAAAAATGTTTCGTACATTTCGTGTTTTATTTTAGTGCATGCATGTGAAGTTTTGCTCTGTTTCATAGCATTTTGTACTACTAACTAACGAACACCACTGTGCATTTATTTTTGTGACATTTTCCAGACCAAATTTTCATTAGGACACACAGCGCGTCTACTTCACCCCGACACGACGACCGCGAAACGATCACAACAAATGTATCTGCACACTCAACATGAAAATGTACCCAAACAGCACAGTTTTATATTAAAAATAGTTATGGACAAGAACGCAACGCTAACAGTCCGAGTGATAAGATCCTTCCCACACCGAAACTGGAAGCCGGTTGTTCTCCAGAAATGCGACCTCACAGAGATGACGTACACCGACCTCAGAGAGAGGATCAACACAGCGATTTCAACCCACCCTAGTCTACCACCCCCTTTCAGGAAACTAGAGTTTTACAACGCACTCAAGGTAAACCGTTAAATCCATATATTTATTAAAATCAGTTACGAATAAAATTTCCACAAAAATGCAGCTGGAAACAGACCCAACGGCAAACAACATAAAGTCATCCAACGCGCTCATCAACACCTCATCCCACTCTCCAGTGATAACGTTCGAAAACCCGCACACGACCACGCTCAAGTCGAACGACTTCAAGCACGAATATGAAGTCTCGTATTTCAACCTGAACGAGTACACGGAGTATGTCAAGTCAGTAG